>JANBOW010000046.1:0-20696 GCA_027575335.1 Coemansia sp. RSA 2599 | reverse complement strand
ATCCACCCTGTGCTGCTTGTTATAATGACGGTGCCATTGCTGCTGCCACCCAAAGACGAGAAATCCTGGGAACTGAGCTCTATTGCGCAAGCAATGTGTGTTTCCTCCCCCCACCTATCTCTCTACCTTTTTCTTTCTCTTTCGAATGTTGGTTTGCGGATAGAGAAAGCTAGAGAGGCAGACAGAGATAGCACAAAGGCGAAGGCGAAGGCGAAGCTAACTAGCTAGCTAGCCGCTCTTTCAAAAGTCTCGATTTAGCAGCAAGTAGCATTATAACGCCCCATTTCTTCCTTCCTCCACGGAATAAGAAAGAAGACTGCGCGATATAGAAAATGTCTGGACAGCCCTGTTTGATAGCCAAATTTTCCTTATTATTATAATGCCGCATTCCTTTTTTCTTTCTACTTTGATTTTTGCTCCCTGCTTTATGCGTTATTTTGAGCCAGCATTCTTTACTGCTCTGCAGGCAGGGCAACGCGCCCTCATTTTGCATTTTGTTGTTTTTTATATATATGGTTGATGGCGACGATGGCAAAAGCACAAGATAGCCTGATAAGAAGAACAAAACGCAAAAAAACACTCGCTGGTCGTTGCTGGCTGTCGCTTGGCGCACTTTTCTAAATGGAAACACACCTTTATTGTTTTGAAAACTCGATTGGCTCCGTGTAGAACTTCAGATTCAAAACGCGTATCCAGCAGCTAAACTCGCTAGAGGGCAAGACGCGATCCAACCTGAACTACCAGGATCAGCTCTACAAATTCCATGCTCAGCAGGGACAGCCCCTGCTCAAGGTCCCGCAGCTCGACCATCGCCCCATCGACCTATACGATCTTCGCAACGAGGTGGCGGCGCGCGGCGGCTACCAAAAGGTCAACAGCGGCAAGCGATGGGCCGAGATCGGGCGCGTGCTTAAATATGACCGCAAAACATGCACGTCGATGTCGAACTCGCTCAAGTCGACCTACCAAAAGATCATTCTTCCCTTTGAGCTGTATCTAGCCCGGCACGGCGGCAACCCAGGTGCGCAGTCTTTAAAGGGAGGCGCAGCCGATGTCCCGTCGGGCAGCGTGCGCCAGTCAAAGCGCCGGCGCGCATCGGCGTCAATTAGCGCATCTGGGTCTGCCAGCGACGCCGACACGCCGGCAGCGGCGCCCGTGTCGGCAGCCGGATCAGTCATTCCAGAGCGGTGCGAGGTGTGCAGGTCTGGCGAAAACGACGAGCAGATGCTGATCTGCGACGGGTGCGATCGTGGATTCCACATGTACTGCTTGAATCCGCCGCTGAACGCCATTCCAAACAACGACTGGTATTGCGACTCGTGCGTGCTGGGCGCGGGTGCCGACTTTGGGTTCGAGGACGGCGCCGAGTACACGCTCGAGTCATTCAAGCGCAAGGGCGACGATTTTAAGCGCAGGTTCTTTTCGCAGCACTACGCGTCAGCTGGCGCGGCTGACGACGACGTTGTGCCGGAGGCCGAGATCGAGCGCGAGTTCTGGCGGCTTGTCGCGTCGCCGTATGAAGACGTCGAGGTCGAGTACGGAGCGGATTTGCACTCGGCACAGCATGGGAGCGGCTTTCCGACCGTGGAGCGCGACCCGCTGGAGCCGTACGCGCGGCATCCATGGAACCTCAACGTGCTGCCGTTCCAGCCGGCATCACTGTTCAACCACATCAGCCAGGACATCTCGGGCATGATGACGCCATGGATCTACGTGGGCATGTGCTTCAGCACGTTCTGCTGGCACAATGAGGACCACTATACGTACTCGGTCAACTACATGCACTGGGGCGAGACCAAGACGTGGTACGGCGTGCCTGGGGCCCATGCTACGCGGTTTGAGGACGCGATGCGTGCCGCCGTGCCGCAGCTGTTTGCTGACCAGCCCGACCTGCTGCTGCAGCTGGTAACCATGCTGAGTCCCGAAGTCCTTGTCGCGCGCGGCGTGCACGTCGTCTCATGCGACCAGCGCGCCGGCGAGTTTGTGGTGACCTTCCCGCAGAGCTACCACGCGGGCTTCAACCAGGGCGTCAACTTCAACGAAGCGGTCAACTTTGCGACGCCCGACTGGCTGCCCTTCGACATACCCAGCGTGCGCCGCTACCAGCGCTATGGACGCAGCCCAGTGTTTTCGCACGACGAGCTGATCGTCACCATGGCTTCGCAGTACGGCGCCGAGCGCTGGTTCCGTGCGGCCGCGACAGAAATGGTAACGCGCGAGCTCGCCGACCGCGCACGCGCGCGCCAGACTGGCATCCGTCGCGAGGCGGCCTGGCACACGGTCGATGAAGGCGACCCGGATCTTCCCGAGGAGATCCGGCAGCAGTGTGTGAGCTGCAAGGCATTTGCCTATTTGTCTGCTGTCGTGTGCTCGTGCACGCCCAACTATATCTCGTGTCTGAATCATACCGAAAAGGCCTGCCGCTGCAATCCGAGCTCGAAGCTGCTAAAGGTGCGCTACACGGACTCTGAACTGCGAGCCATGTTGGGCACAGAGACATCGTCTGCTGCCGCTGCCGCTGCCACCGCCGCTGCTGCTACTGCCACTGGTGCCCCTTTTCCTGAAACCAGTCGTGCGCATATCTGGGAATCCGAGTTTCGCCGCGTGATGTCTGCTCCCGCGAGTCCTGAGGCCAGCATTGCCACAAGTGCGACGGCCGTCGATCACACAGGCGACCAGCGCGGCGACAAGCAGGCATCCGAAAGCAAGGGCGCCGAAAAGCCCGTGCGCAAGCCCACCATAGCTCTCGCCGACCTGAGGTTTCGCCCCGAGCTGACGCAAATGGTGGTTCTGCTCGAGGAAGCGCACCGCCTTGTCATCCAGGACTCGGAAACGTTTCCTCCGGATACGTACAATGCCTCTGCGGCTTCTGGCTCTGTGGCCGCTGCCGCTGCCGCTTCCTTGGCTGCCTCGGCCGTGCCTGCGTCGCCTAGCAGAGGCAGAGGCCGTGGTCGTGGTCGCGGAAGAGGCGGTCGTACCAGAGGGCGCGGAAGTGGCAGGGCGCGTGGTCGTGGACGCGGCGCACGCGGTGGCAGAGGCGCCAGAAGCACGCGTGGGCCAGGCCGTCCGCCGACAACGCATGCCGCGGTGCCGCCTGCGGAGCCGCCCAGGTCTGCTGCCAGCGATACGCTACAGTCGCCGTCGGGCAGTACCTCGATGTCCGGTCAATCGGCATCTTCTGACCCGGTCGCCTTTATTACGCGCGAAATAGAGCAGCTTATATCGACCTACGGTGGGGCCAACGGCTCAGAGTCCGAGCTGGACGACGGCGATGATGCCTCTGCTGCAGATCTGCAGATCCTGGCTGACGTGCGCCAGCTGGGCCATTTTGTACAAAAGGCGCAGGACTGGTGTCGCGCGGTCCAGGCGGTTCTGATGAGCATGGGCCAGCGTCGTCTTGTCGAGCGTATCGTTGTACAGAACCAGCAGAGATACGGACATCATCGCAAGCAGCTCGAATCGCGCTTCGATGAGCTGCTGGCGAAAATGGCCCAGGACTACGATCAGGAAGAGGCGCTTGAGCATGATCTCGATATCAAGCCCGAGACACCTTCTACTGCGGAACAGCCGGCATCTCTTCAGGCACGGCTGTCGGCTGACGCCTCTTCTGTCAAGCGCGAAAGGCGCTATCGCACTGACAGCGAGGAGGACAATGCTGACACTCAGAGCTCGAGCGGGATCGAAGATGATTCCGAAGACGGCGATTTCCGCGTAGCTGGCATCCCTTCTGGTGCGCCCCGTGGCCGCAAGCGTCGCAGACGGAATGGCAGCTCTATCGCCGGCGCCGGCGCCAGCGCTGCTACTACTGCTGCTGCTGCTGTTTTGTCCTCTGCAGATGCGTCTACGCCAAAGCGTCGGGGCCGTCCGCCCAAGGCAGCGGCGGTAGGCACGGCAAGCGCAAGGCAGCGCTCGCAGTCGCCTCAGGTTCTGTTTACTCCGCCGGCGCTGTCTACTCGCTCGGCATCCGATCTGTCGCGCACGCGCAAGGGATCCCTTTCTTCAGCCGTTTTAAATCCGTTTGGCTCCATCCATGAGCTGGCCCCGATGTCTCCGAGCAAGGGCGACCTGGGCGGACTGCAGCCAGGATCGATGTTCCGCCACTCGCTGATATACTACTACACGAAGGCGCAGCTCGCAGCCTCGGTGCAGCGCGTGCTGGGCGATGAGGCGGGCGGCCCTAGTGCGTCCACGGCGCCCGTGTACACGCTGGACGACGTTGTCGAGCTGCTGCGTCTCGGCGACCAGCTCTTCTTTAGCTCTGCCGAGTTCGAGGTCTTGCTGGAGTACGAGCAGGACGCGTTGAATCTGGTGGTTGCGGCCGAGAAGTTTATCGGCACCGGCGCTGCGGAAATCAATGAAATGGCCGGCGTGCTTGTAAGCAGTCCGAACAACAGCCCCGAGTATTCAAGTCGCAAGAAGGCCTTTTTGGCAAGGCTGGGCGAGATCGAAAATGCAATTCGCGCGCACGGCCTGAGTACGCCTGAGGCAGAGGCGCTTAGCCAGCTCCGCAGCGTGCCCATTTGGAGCGAGCGGTGCGCGATGAAGTTCAAGTACAACAAGCTGTCGAGCGAATCCATGGAGGAGCTTATCGCCGAGGCCGAGCGCCTGAACATTGACGAGAAGATCGACCAGTTTGTCAAGCTGCGGGATGTCCGCGAGCAAGTCGACGCGTGGGTGGCGGCGGCGACCGAGATAATGCGGGACAGCGGTCAGATCGATCTGCGGCAGGTCGGCAAGCTGCTTGAAAAGGGCCGCAACATGGTCTTTTTGCCCGAAAGCTACGACGAGCTCCGTGGTCTGCAGCAGAGGGCGCTGGATCTACAGGCAAATGCAGATAAGATCGTGGACCGTAGCGAGAGCAGCGAGCTGGTGCAGCGGCCGCGATACTCGGAGGCTGTCAGTTTGCTCGAGGAATCAAGGGCCTTTGGACGCTTCGAGCCGTCCAACATCGACCGCCTATCCGAGGAGATAGACAAGGTCGACCGGTGGGCTGCGGAAACGCGTCGCTTGTTTGAGCCTGTTGCTCAGCACCACGCGGTGCCTGTGGACAAGGTCCTGGCATGCGTGCAGAGCCATCTTCGGCGAGCCATCGATGCGATTCAAAGCGAGAGCCAGGGCAACGCAAAGGCAGACGATTCGGCTGCGCAGTACTGCGTGTGTTTGCAGCCCGAGTACGGCCTGATGGTTGAGTGCGAGCACTGCCGCGAGTGGTACCACACGGGGTGCATTGGCCTTGAAACGGAGGACATCGATACATACCAATTCGTGTGTCCCATGTGCACGGTTGCCAGCATGGGCGAGGAGAAGCTTCGGCTGATGGACGGCTATCTTCAGCTGGAGCGGATTGAAATTGCTGTGACCGATTGCCGCAAGCTCGGTCTTATTTCGCCTGAGCTGGACCCCCTGGTGACGTTTTTGCTCGATGCGTGGGCGTTGGCAAAGAGCATCAAGGAGCTTTTGGCCAAGGAAGCGACTGGCCAGAGCGAGGACGTGCTCGCAAAACGAGCGGGTATTTTGCGCACTACTTTGCGAGCAATGCTTGGCCTGGGAATTGGTCTGGGCCAGGATATTGTCGATGAGCTTTGGAGACAGCTGCAGGCGATTACAAAGGGGAAGCCGTTGGCTACGCTAGCTGCGACGCCGGGTATCGCTTCTTCCGGCAGCAGAGTGCAGCTGGTTCCCTTGTTGTCGGAGCATCAGCAGAGGCAGCAGCAGGCCGATAAGGCTGACCAGTCAATGCCGCATCTCGCGACTGAAGGCGTGGATTCTGCGCAGTGTAAACGCACTGGCCCTTCTTCTAGAGGACTGGCTGCTGTTAGAAACGAGGCCGAAGCAAAGACTGGCGACGGCTCGGCTGGGCGCGAGCACGCGTTGACGGCCGCATCTGCAGCCGCCGCGGAAGCAGCAGCAGCGTCCGTCGCGTCTTTGCCACCAGCAGCTAGAAAGTTTGCTGACGAGGGCAAGAACGGCAACGAGCTTCCAAGCGAAGCTTCGGTCTCTGAGATCTATCAGGAGCAGCTTGAGCGTCTCGTGTACCTGATCCTGCAGCCGCCTTTGGAGGACAGCGAGCACGGCCAGGGCTTGGTGTCTGCAGGCGATGCCTTTTCTCCAGACTCTGAGAACTGCATCTGCAATGTCCTCGGATCGGAGCTCTCAGAATCCATCTTCGATGTCAACGACATCAGGTGTGCCGCGGCGCCGGTGATACAGTGCGATAGCTGTCGCGAGCATTTCCACATAAAGTGCGCGCAGGTTCCGCCGGCAATCGCTCGTTTGGTTTTCCTGCACCAGATGAAGCGCTCGCTAAACGTCGATATTGATGCTGAGATCCCACAGGGACCAGAAGACTATACATGTCCCAGCTGCTGCTATAGCTCGAACAAGACATACCCTTACGGCGAGCTTTTTATCGAGTAGAGCGTCTCTTTTCTTCCCTTGTTTGTAATGTCTTTTATTCCAAGTATATTTTCATTTGCCCTATGTAAAAGGCTGTTTCGGAAAAATGATAATTCATGTTGCGAAATAGAAAATATTTTTATTGCTACATGTGCCTAGTCCCCATAAGACCGAGATCTGGGCTTTGAGTGGGTCTATGTGGACATCGCAGTCTGTCAATCCGCCCGCAATTGAGATTCCTTACGCTTATTGGGACTTTCGAGTCCCAATCCAAATACCAGGGATGAGCATTACCCACACTGTTTGATGCTTTTGAAGCGGGTGTGTACGCAAGTGCATGCCCAATTCATTAGAAAAATGAGCACAACAAGGAATTTCTGAGGTATTCATGTGGCAAAGAGCGTCAACAAAGTCGTCGTTATTAACTTGACCGGCTTTATTTCTTTGAGAACAAGCGAGAGACAAATCCTGGAAAAATCAAAACGATCCTTTCCACGGCTGTGGTCTACAAAAGCGTCTTGCAGTGCTGCTGTCTCTCTTTCAATTCTGCATTGGCGAGAAAGAAAAAGTCAAAGGGGAGAAAAAAACACTTGCCGCGTTTCTTTGTGTAACCCTTTTGCTTCCACTCAAAGGCAGAAAGAGATGCGCAAATATCCAGTATTTTTTTCGCTGACAGTTAATTGGAAAACAAAGGAACGTGTGGCAGCGAGTACAAAGATAGAGGAAGCAGCCAGCCAGCCAGACAACAGCTCCACCCGCATTGTTAGCATATCAATGCAAGGAGGGCTTTCCAAGACAGTAAAGCTAAAAATAAAAAAGAATGCGTGGTGATGATGTCTCTTCTCTTTTGACTTATTTCTGTGCCTCTTTTCTTTTTTAATATTGCTTCACTCTATCAGTACCGCTCACTTTTTTTCCCAAACAAATACACAGATATACACGCTTTAGAGAACGAATTCATATACCCATTTTTTCCAAGAGATGAGCAGCTACAATCGCAGCAGCCCGAGTTCGTCCTATGCCTCCTATAACGGCAACAGCGACCATAGCGGCAGACACGGTGGTAGATACGACAGCGACGCCGAGAGGCGCACGCCAAGGTCAGGGCCAGGCGGGAGCTATGGCGCGGCTCCGCCTTCTGGTGGATACAGCTCCAGTGGCGCGCGTCCATCTCCCGGCGGATACAGTTCCAGCGGTGCGCGCCCGTCCCCTGGCGGATATACCAGCAAGTACGGCTCTGGAAATGGGCCAAGCGCTGGCGGCTCGTCTTCGCGGTCTAACGGCACTGCCACTGGTGGCAGCAGGCCCGACACGCGTTCTTTTGCCGCTGCGTCGCGCGACAATCGCGGCCAATACCAATACGCGCAGAGCAAGTATGGAGCAGGTAACACATACAGTCAAAGACAGCAGAGCGTGGCCGACGACGACGATGACGACGACGTGGATGTTATCAAGTCCAAGATCACGCAAGTAAAGCAGGAAACGCTGGATTCAAGTCGTCGGGCTCTGAAAAGGCTGGAGCAGACCGAAGACGTCGGCATCAATACCCTGACCAAGCTTGGCGAGCAGTCCGAGCAGCTGAACGCCATCAACACTAAAATGGAGATGACGAGCATAAATGCGGAGAACTCTGTGGAGAGCACAAGCAAGCTTCGCACACTTAGCAAGTCCATCTTCCATGTGCATATAGACAATCCGCTTAAGAAAAAGAAGCGCCGCGAGGAGGAGCTCGCGAAGCTGCAGGCTGAGCAGGAGCGCAGGAGACGTGCTCAGGATGCTGAGCATGAGCGTAATGCATTGTCTCGTCGGAGAGTCAACCAGTATAATGGCTCTGCCGCCATGGATTTCAGAGGGCCACTGGGAACCATGGATGCCAACTCTGGCGACGTCGTTAGGTCTGGACCCAGGGGCTCCCACCATACGAACCAGGGAAACAGCAGATACGTCTTTGAGGACGAGGACCCAGAAGTCGAGCAGGAGATCGATAGCAACCTTGATGAGATGAGCAATGCGCTCTCCAGACTCAAGGGCCTGGCGGTGAATATCAGCGAAGAGCTCGATGCGCAGGTTAAGCCCATGAAGAACATCAAAAAGACGATGGACACGACGTCCGATAATATTGGCATTTCCACAATGCACCTGAACAGGATCCTCAAGAAATAGCTTGTGGTAGATGCCTTTTCTCATGAAAGTGCATTTTTTTCCTTTTTCCTTTTTCGAACATAAGCTTATGAGAAAAAACGTCTTGCTTTTAAATTGGGGGAATACAAAAGCAAAGGACTTGCTTTTAAAATACATGGTATAAAGAGGAAAGCTGCTTTTTTAAAAGCACATTTGCCTACAGTCTCTGGCCGCAGTAGTGTTATTTTTAAGAGACGGCAGGTATGCTTTTTCTGGCTGCAGCTGCCCTTTTCTTGGGCACCGACGGGCATAAAAAGACAAGCGGAGTGAGCGCAAACACGAAAAAAAATTACTCCATACTTTTCAAACATAAAACAATTTATATATACCTCTTATAAATTTTTTACTTATTCTGCTTGTTTTGTTTAATATAGCATGTCTCTAGTAAGCAAAAGCGAACAGTTTTCTAGTGACTCTTTCAGAGATGCTCGACATGCCAATGATTCTCCCGATACCCAGCTGTATTTCAAGGGAAGTGTAAAGGATCCAAACAATGTCTTGGTTATCAGAGATGGTTTTGAAACTGTGGATGGCAGTTCTACCAACCTTGCTTCCATTGTGGAGGCAGGCACATCCAGCCTTGTTGGTACTTTGGTGTTTGATTTTGGTCTTCCCAAATATCTGCAGTCACTCGCAAATGACAAGGCCATAGCCAGCACATTAAAGGAAAATGACTGGTCTGGCATCACCTCAGTTTACATCTCAATGACAGTCGATTATCAATGTGAGTCCCATATAGATGACTGTATTAACCTGAGCAAGCATGTAGATGACATTAGAGGGTTTGCTGATATCATATTTGCAAATATGCCCAATATAGTCAACTTTACAATTGGCAAATGTGAGTACTATGCTGATGCCATAGAGTTTGGCAAGCAACTTGTTGCACTCTATAGCCCACACATAAAAAGGCTTGATTGTTCCAACAGCGAGATTATTGGCTCTTTTAGTTTTGACAAATGCTCACTGGAACACCTGGCAATTGACATGCAAACAAAAATCAGCATTCAAGGATTAAATAAAAAGCAAATTAAAGCCCTATACATTAAAAACATCCCAGATGAGTCCTTCTGGGGATGTTTCAGCTCCCTTGCTAATGAATCCTTTGTCGAGTTCCCTTGTCTATCAGAACTTAGTCTTGATTTCTCAAATGTAAGAAGCTACCACTCTTTTGATTATTCAGACAGCATAGAAAAAATATCATTTCCATGCCTGACTAAGCTTTGCTTGTCCCTTCCCTTTTTCTCTAATATCAAGTCTGTATTCTCTTCTGGTCTATATGAATGGCCCAATGTGGTCACACTGGAGCTGGATAGCTTGAACAACATGAGCAATCCATACAACCCCAACAGCATCAATGAAATGGAGAAAGTTGCAATGGATATTTTCAAATGCATGCCAAATATTCGCAGAATAATCTCAGCAACACCAGTTGGAAAGCCCACTGCACTTCCAAACAAAGCAGTAGAAAAATTTTACAGCTTGCTGGCTAGCCATTACAGGGACCAGATTGAATATCTGAAAGTCTATAATCCAATAGTTGATACTGAGCCAGCTTACTTTAGGAACCTCCAGGTCCTGACCATTAGTCTAAAGCATGACAATGTATGCTACTTTGTAGAAAAATGCATTTCAAAGCTTTATCACTTGTCTCTTGTTGATGTGCCTCAAGATTTCACATGGGGCAAATTGCTCAGAGATGGAAATTCCCTGGATAAAACAATGCTGCATTTTGATAATCTCAGATCACTTGGTATTGCATTTTCTTCAGATCAATTTGACCCTAATAAGAGTAAAAGGGAATTTATTGAGAGCTGGAATAAGCAAAGCACTAAAATAGTGCCAGTTTTCCCATTGCTTCAGAGAGTTTGTATTGCCAACTTTGTGCACTCATCTATTCAGAACATACTTTGCTTTGGTATTGAAAAGTGGAGCAATGTCTCAGAGTTGGAGCTTGATATTTCTAGCACAGCTTTTATAAAGCCTGATAAGGACAGTGAAGTTGATATGATGGTAAACACAATTACTGATGGGTTTATAAGCCATGTTGCTCATAGTATCCCCAATGTTGACCATCTCAAGGTTTCAGGCTCTAGTTCAGATTCTAACATCAGATTTTGTGATCTGATTCTGAATGCATACAAATCCAGAATAAAGACACTTGAATGCATGATTCCTACTTTTGCAACCACAATTCATAAGCTGGAAAAGTGCAAAAGTCTCAAGCTGGAGCATATAATCAATGACACTGTCAAGAACAACATAGAGGTGTGTATGGATACATTAGAAAGCATTGAATTAAACAATGCCACATTGTCATCTCTGGGCTTACCTCATATGGCTGATAGCAATAGTGGCAGCTTAAAGCTCAACTCTTTGAAGAACCTGTCGGTAAATCTGAAGGACAAAAATACCCTTCATCTTAGTAATGAGGTCAAGAATGGCAGTACCAATGACCCAAACCAGGAATGCTGTGTTTTCCACATGCCAAATCTTTGCAATATGTCCATAGTATCAAATCTTGTGGATACTCCTTCTTGTGATACTGCTGTTGATGTCAAGTCATTGGAAACTGTATATCTAAATGGGCAACTTGATTTCCTGCCATACTGTAGGACCTCAAACATCAGTGTTGGATGCTCTATTGATATAATTCTGGACAATGTGTATGAGAGAAATGAGGGCAGCATGTACCACATCACCAACAGTTGGCTTAAACATTGCCATGATGTAAACAATGCCTCACTTACTCTTGGAAACATTGATTTTAAATTGAACATTACACGCATTCACTGGGAAAATCTGACAAGACTGCAATTCAATTGTGCAACTGAGCTTGAAATTGTAGTTGAGCTGCTTCCAAAGCTTCCAAAACTAGTGGTACTAGAACTTGAAAGCTGCAAGTTTGGTCAGTTATCATACAAATACCAGATTGATGACAAACACTCTCAACATATGCCCAGTGTTCAGCCACTTTCTACAAGTGTTGTGCATTTAAAGATAGGTAAGCTATTTGCCAACAAAAGTCAAAAGCCACTTACAAACGCACTCAAGTATCTGCTCCTTGCAATACCGTCTCTTGAACCTAGTACAGCATGGAGGTTCTTGTATGAAAAATCAGTTGATTTTATTAACAAGTACTCTGAAAAGTACCCTCATTTGAAATAATAGCTACTTTTTGGAAGTTTCTTTTCTTTTCTGGTTTGGTTTGTTTATTTTTTTGGTTTGGAATCTGATTTATCCATACCCAACCATCAAACAAGCAAAGCATTTTTTCTTTTTCTTCTATCTTTTACTTTTTATTTTATTTACTCTATAAACCATATCTATATAAACCATGGCAGTTGGAAAAGTAAAGTACTTTTCTGTTGTTATACCATACAACCGCGATGGAACAAAGATTCTTTTGGGCCGTAAAAAACGAGGACTAGGCGAGGGCCTGTGGAACGGCTTTGGCGGTAAGCCAGATGCGGGAGAGACCATGGATCAATGCACTTGCCGCGAGCTGGAGGTAAGATTGAGCAAAGCGCGCTGAGCATCTAGCCATAGCGCGCGGACAGCCTGCATACCATGATACATGCTTTAGTAGTAAAGCTAAATGCCTTTTTCCTTGTATACGTGAAACTCCAAAATAATGCAATTGGAAACAGCAGGAGGAGTGCGGGATACGCGCGGAAAAGGTGGCTTGCGTTGGCGTTCTTTACATGGACGATACTGCTGGTCCAGATTATCATATACCTGTGTACACGACGGCCGAATACAGCGGCGAAATAGCCGAGACAGAGGAAATGGAGCCAAGGTGGTTTGATGCATCTTCTGAGGCGCTGCCATACGAGCAGATGCACGAAGAAGCCAAGCTGTGGTGGCCAACCATGCTTTCAGGAAAGCTATTCATCGCAAGGTTTTTATTTGAGGGCGACAAGATTTTGAGCCACAACATCCAAATAACCGATAGAAGGACGCTAGACCGGCATATTGACGAGATCAACAAGCTTCTCTAAGATCTTGATTAGATTTTCTTTACAAAGAGTAGCCCATATTCGCGCACGCGTACGCAGAGCGGCAGCAATTGTCGCGTCCATTATAAAAATGGTATGTAGAAGGTTGCATAAAGAAAGTTGCAGCACTGCAGACAAACCTGGTTCTTGTTTTTTTTAGTTTTATTTTGCTCTCTAAAGATTTGCTATAAATTCTTTTGTGCACCAGCAAAAAAACAAAATACAGCAGCAACTGAATATTGAGAACATGGACGGCAGATCAGTTGCCAAATACGTCGAAGATGCGGACCACATCGATATGCCGCACCGCCTGTTCACGCTTATCTTTCCAGTCGACACAGCGAACAACCGCGTGCTGCTGGGAATGAAAAAGAGAGGATTCGGCAAAGACAAGTACAATGGGTTTGGCGGAAAGGTGGAAACCAACGAGTCGATCGAATCAGGCGCCATCCGCGAGCTAGCCGAGGAGTCGGGTCTTTTGGCCAAGCGCGTTGAGAAATGCGGGCTCTTGTTTTTCTACTTTGAAAATGATCCAGTAGCCATGGAGGTACATGTCTATTTGACCAGCGATTTCTCGGGACAGATCGTCGAGACAGACGAAATGGCGCCTAAATGGTATCCCGTCGATAAAATGCCCTTTGAGATGATGTGGGCGGATGACCCTAGATGGTGGCCAATGGTTCTCAAGAAACAAAAGTTTACAGCAAGGTTCTGGTTCCTTAGCGATATGGCTACCATCACAAGAGAGGAGATTGTCCCCGTGGAGAGTCTCGAGTTCTAATAACCAACTACAAAATAAGTACATGAATACAGAAAACGAGCTATTTATCTTGCTTTTGAGTCACGTCGTGTAGCGATAAACAATGGCAGCTCACATGGTGTTGTCCAAAAAAATTGGCAAAAGGATATAGGAATGTAAAATGATTGCTGCGGTTCTGAGCACTTAATCACGTACTAGACCAATAAAGTAAATATTTGTTTTCTCACTTTGCTTCGTTTGGAAACACGCCTTAAAAAAGAAATTAATGTGCCAAGATTTAAAACCGTAGTTTTCGGAATAACAAAAGAAAGTAGGATATTCCATAAAGCAATATACACATGTACATATATGAGCAAATGACTGTGGCCAGAGATACAGTGCATGTTTTACCGCGGGCAACGTATAAATATCGCATCTATTTGCTCCCATTTTAAAAAAGGGTTCGCGCCTACATGTTGCGTATTCAAATCCCTACATTTCTATCCCAATTCCACCAAAACACACACACACACACACATAATAAATATGAGCTATTTTACAAGACTGCTTGCCAAGGCCCGCAAAACCAAGCGTGCCGCCTCGGACAACAAGCGCCCAAGCAGTTTTCACACAAGCACAAGCACAAGCACAGACGATACGCTATATGCTAGGAAACAGCCAATGGAAGTATTCGATCGGCTTTTTAACAGCGACAGCGCACTTTTTGCTGGCAATCTACAGACATCTCCAGTGACCAGAGTAAGCAACTTGTCTCGATTGTAAATACCAACGATACAAGGACAAGTAAACTGTAAAAAAACTCCAATTTTAGCTTTGCTGTTTAAAAGTAAAACGGATAAATAAAGACGGCGATTAATGATAATATTCATCACACACAAAAAATAAAAAAAAATCAACCGAAAATGTCTGTCCTTCGATGTTTAAATACAGGCATTTCCCGCCGGATCTTTTCCAAGAAATCCAGGTTAACTTCGGCCAGAGCCAGCGTCGGGTCTGTTGAATTGCGCGAGCATCTCGCGATCACGGAGCCCCAGGGATCAACGATCATTGCGTCGCCAAAGCTCGATCTTTTCGAGTTGTGCTTGCCAATTTGCGCAGCAGCAAACACGTAGGTCTGCGTCTCGACAGCGCGCGCTCGCAAAAGAACCTCCCAGTGCGCAGCACCGGTGGGCTCGGTAAACGCCGACGGGTAGCAGAGAAGCTGCGCGCCGCGTATACGCAGGTTTTGAGCGAGCTCGGGAAACCGCATATCGTAGCACACAGAAAGCCCCAGCTTTCCTATAGGCGTATCTACCAGGTCAGAGATGCTGTCGCCGCGAGACGAGACCGAGCTCTCAAGCAGCCGCGGGCCGTCCTTGACGTTGACGTCGAAGAGATGAAGCTTTCTGTACAGGGAAACAAGCGCTCCTTCGTCGCTGATGACCGCGTTTGTGTTGTACGGAAGCCCGTTGGCTGCATGCTGCTCATGGACGCCGACCGAGACCCAGATGCCGTTGTCCTTGGCCGCCTGCTGGATCTCCTTCATAAAGCTGCCGTCTAAAGACTGCGCTTGCTGCAGGGACTGGCTGCGGCTTTCGGCAATAAAGTCGCTTGCTTCGGGCAGAAAGATCATCCGCGCGCCTCGCCGAGCAGCGGTGGATATCATGTCGACGCACGCGTGGATGTTCTTTTGGATATCGGCCTGGGCGCAGAACTGAGCAACCGCAGCGACGGCTCTGGGCGCCGACGTAAGACTGATTCTGGAAAGCGGTGCGGTCATCATGGTCGAAAAGCCGTCTACAGAAGAAATAATTAAAAGGGGTCAGCGGAAGAATAAATAACAATAATAGGCAAAGTGACACGGATAGTCAAAGGAATTGAAAGAGGCAGAGGCAGGGGCAGGGGAAATAGACGCATAGGCGACTAGAGCATCGGCTCGAGATAAGGGTTGTGGGAAAGGAAATCGGATCAAAATCAGGGAGAGCAAGGGAAAGGACAGGCTGTGCCGATACGATAAGCACAAGTAGCTTTAATCTCGCTTGCTAGGACTATTCCGTCCATATCCAACAAAAAATACAAAGCAAGCCCAGCCCACCCAGCCAGCAAATGCACACGAACAAAAATGGCTTTCGTTGGAATAGTTCTGGAACCTGTGTCTTCTTACCTTGCATAATTATCTGGTTGTCATCGTAGGCCGTCTGGCTGACCGCTTCAGAGACCGAGCGTAAAATGTCTTCCGTCGAGCCGTTGCCAATGGCCTCCTGGTGCGGGTATTCTGTTGCTGAGCCGTCATTGGGCTGGACGTGGAACAGGTGCGATGCCTGCGGATCAGATGCATCAGTCGGCGCCGCCGTGCCATTTGCCACGGCAGCAGCGACAGCAGCAGCAGCCGCGGCAGCCGCCTGCGAAATATTAATATGCTGCTGCTGCTGCTGTTGTTGTTGCTGGGTATGCTGGTCGTGGTGCTGAGACGGTGCTGCTGATACTACGGCCTGGTGGCTGCCAGAGACGCCATGCGAGATACTACGGCGAGGCGTAGGCGTAGCCATATGGCGCATCGTTTCAGGATTCGGATCGTGTCTGCTGTGATAGTGCCTAGCCAAAATGGTCGTAGCAGTCAGACGGCCGTATTTCTGCGTGCAGAACTTGCACTGGCGCTGACCATCGGCAAGAATATCGTACCAGCCCCAGACACGGCTCTTCAGACGGCTGTTCGATCCGTCCTTTCTGCTTGACGACGGACGCTTCGCAGGGGTCTGCGATCCGGTTTCTGGGATCCTGGGTATGCTGAACTTCATCGGGGTTGTGATTGTGGTTGAGAGCGGCGTGGACGAGTGCGAATGGCCGCCTTGGTCCTGCGACACATCGTCTTCATGCGATGTGACGGAGTGCTTTTGAGAGACGAGGTCGTTGGAATAGCGATTGACGCTCGACGTGACCGCTTGCGATAAGGCATCGAGTGACGAGCTGTTGTTTGCGCCTGCATCGTCCGAGGCCATCATAGAGTAGACGACCTGGCCGGCTTCGTACATCTGGTGCTCGTCCTGCTCGCCATAATGCTGCCTGTGCTCGTCGACCTCTGTGTCTACATGATCATGATCATGACCATGTTCGTGCTCGTGCTCGTGCTCATGCTCGTGTTCGTGTTCGTGTTCATGTTCATGTTCATGTTCGTCGACCTGTCCATCGTGATCCTGCGCATCCTGGTGCTCGTCATGCTCTTCAACATGTTCCTGATGCTCCTGCTGGTGCTCTTCCGACTGCTGCTCGATATGGTCAACCATGATCTGGTTGCCATCCTCATCAACAGCCATCACCTTCTCGCCCTCCACATGGCCCTCATCAACCTGCTCGTAATATCCCGCATGCTGGTCATCGATCATCTGGTCATCGGGATTATCCTGCGCAGTGGCCAGAATAGACGAGCCATTCTCATATACGACGGTCTGCCCACTGGGATCCGCATGATCATGCTCCATTCCGTCGACCTCGGTCATATCGTACTCGGCATACTCTGTCGCATATGACTCGTCCTGAGCGACCCCCTCTTGCTCGGAAATATATTGCGTATGCTTGCCAGCCTCCATTATCTTTGCATCGTACTCGTCAGTATGGTGAGCCGTTTCGTGAAGTTGGTCAGTCATTTCCGCCTTCCAGAAGACAAGTGAAAAATCTTAATGTCTCCAGTTTTCTCGGAGATAAGAGCGCCCCACCCACGGTGTTGGTTTCTCAGTAAAGAAGTGAATAAAGTAGAAATAAATAAAATAGAGAAAACTGTTTTCTTTTCGTGGTAGGGGGGTCAGTGTTAACCTTCCCTTCACAAACAAGAACGCACTCACGCCAAAGCAAGAAGAAAAGAAAAACAACCGTACTATCTCGCTACTTGCAGTACAGTTTTTTGAACAGATATACAAATATTATATCTTTAAATTAGTGTACTCTTAGGGAGGAAACTAGCTGGCAACTTGCTCTTATTTTTGGTAAATAAAGAAAAAGATGCGAGCGAGACACTAACAAAAAAGGATACAATATATTAAGTGGTTTTAGCAATAAAAAAGGCTCGCAGGATACAGAAAAAAGCATATATGAAGTGATGGGAAAAAGGGATAGAGAAAGTGATTCGAGCCGAACTGAAAAATGAAGAAACCTACCTGACAACCGTTCATTCTCTTTGCCAACTCCCCCATCCTCCATGAAAAAAAATCGAAAAATTTACTCTTTCTGCTCAAACCAATCAAAAGAAAGCCCACCAACCAGCCCTCCTACTTTTTTTTTTACGTGAATACGTGATTTAATTTTTTGTCTTCCATCTTGTCTAGCCCAAGCGCGTAAAGCGACAAGTGTGCCAAAAATCAAAAAGAAAAAACCTTGATACATGGGGGAATATGTGGCAAAAAAAAGTGTGTAATGAAACAAAAAAGACGCGTTTTCACAATCAATGGTAAGTATATAGATGGAGATGTGGTGACGAGATGGGTATAAAAAGATCTAGTCTCAGCTTTTAGAGCCATGGACGGGTAGAAACCCAGCCAGCTCACACAGGGCCTCTGTCAGCAAACGCGGCAACTGGCGATGCGCAACGCGATCGACGACCCATCCGGCCCAGCGCGCAGCAAAAAGCGCCTCGTGGCCAGGATGCAAAAGCTGAAGAACAAAAACTGCGCGTTCGGCCAGATCAACCATCGGCGCGTCTGGCTGAACATGCGTGTTGGCAACCAGCAGCGCAAGCTCTAGCAGCGCCCGCACTAACGCATTGTCGGATATCAAATAGCGCCGGAACTTGGCAAGCACGGGCGCGACGGCAACTGTATTGACGACCACCGGCTTGAAGGGCAGATGCGGCCGCGATGCTGCTCGGCGATTGGCGTCGGCAACACGGAATGTCGTGTAGCGGCGCGACGATGTCGACGGTTCAGCGACAATGCTCGCCAGGTTACTGACCACCAGGAGCGCCGTGTGCACCCAGATAAGCCGTTGCTCCGAAGACGCATTTGGCAGATGTGCCGCAGTGGTGTGCGCAGTGAGCAGGCGCGAGCATGCGTCAGCAAACGGCACAAGTGTCCGCGGACCGGTCTGGGCAAGCACCGAACGATTGGAGTCGGATACCGTCATCCGCGCCAGAGCGTCCAGCGTCAGTAGCATGTACACGCCAGACGGCGTCTCCCCCGCCTCCCACGAAGACGCGATCGACGCTGCCTGCTGCTCGTCGGCAAAATAGGCCATCAGACGCAGCATCGCGCGAACAAACCCAGGTTTGCATACGCGCAGGTCCAGTCTGTCGGCGAGGTTGGCCAGGATGACCGCCAGCGCTTTGCGGAACTCAAGCGCTCGCTGCAGCGCCAGCGCGCTCTCTCCCGATGCCCTGCTGCAGCGCCTGGTCAGCGCAACGAACGTCCTGAAAAAGTCCGCGCTGGATGCCAGGAAGAGCTGGTTTGCGGGCAAAAACGACAGATTGCGGAGAGCATACGCCGCTGCCAGCGTGCGGTCGGACGTAAACTCCCAGAGCTCGTTGCCGCCACGAAGCAGTCCACGCACCGCCGCCATGTCCTGCGAGCTGTCTCCGGGGATGCCGCCGCTGGAGACATCGCCCGCGTGCATCGCATCAAAGCGGTTCAGATCGTCTATGTACGAGCTTGTCTTGATGGAGGCTCGATCCAGCCCAGATCCGAATGCGTCCTTTGCATCTTCCTTCTCCTCTCTGTGCCTACCCTCGTTGTCGTCGTCGTCGTCGTCGCCGTCATCATCTCTATCCTCATCATCGTCCCCATCGTCACTCGCTCCGTCCTTTTCGTCGTCAGAGCTGCCCTCTAAAACCCCAAGCACCACCTCGGCAAGCTCCTCGCACTGCGACAAGGGCAAAACAACCTCTGGGTGCGCAGTAACCCGGATCAGCGTGGTCAATGCAGCTGTGACCTCCGCCGGGATTCCCGACTCGATACTCAGCGCCAGCGCTCGCACGTCAATGCTGCCATACTCGCCGATCGCAGGCGCCCTTGTCTGCGGCCGCAATGCCACGCACGTCTGCAAATCGTACCCTCCGTACGTGTCCAGCGTGCGCTCCAGCGGGAAGAAGCGAAGCGGAAGCGGCGGTGGCGGCGGCGGGGGGATCGTGACAAGCCGCGTCGAATTCGGCGGCTGGCTGACCGCGATCGCAACCGGCTGCGAAGGCGTCGGCACCGGCGTGGCCTGACCAGAGAACGGGGCGGCAAAGGACGTCGATAGCGGTGCTGGACTATGTATTCGCGACCGCTTGATCGAATCCGGGCCAGGCGTGCTCCCTGGGCTTCCAGAGGCCTCTCCCTTCCGTCGCTTCTTCAGCGAAAAGTTGGCATTGATCCCTGTGTGTCTCGGGTGGCCTGGCGGAAACACGCGAAGCTGCTCTAGCGGCTGCAGCCAAACCTTGTACCAGCGGCTCAGCAGCGGTGGCAGCGTCGGGATGTCCGGGAGACCCGAGTCCTTGGCAACCTGCCGCCACAGCTTTTTTGTATGCACCTGCTCCAGCCCGCCTTGCCTAATGACCTCGCAAAAAAACCGGTACATGTCGATCTGCATGTCGTTGAACAGCGGCGGCTTTGAGAAATTCCCCGATATGTTGTTCTCTCGGTTGAACTTTTGCAAAAACGGAATAAACGTCTCGTACGTGAAATGCGGCAACCTCGCAAGAAACTCCTGCGACGCCTTGCCTGCTGCCGCAATCTCCTCGGGCGTATATATGATTTGGCTCCCGCCGGCTTCGCTGGGCGTCGGCGTCGCAGACCCAGCCCTTTGCGCCATGCTAAAGTGTGTGTTTACATGCGGCGTGGATGGCGACACAAGCATCCCGTGCTGGCCAGGCGCCGGCGACTGGCTCTGACTCTTGCTTTTTGCGCGCTGCTGGCCGCGTTTAACGCTTTTTTTCGCCGATGCCTGCGGCGTCGTCGTTGCTTGTGGTGTCGCTGAGTGCTGCCGCTGCGGAGTGGCCACGCCAGCCATGCTGCTCTGTTGCCGAGGAGGCGTTGCTACAGACTCTTGCCCGCGCAGTAGGTTGCCGTTGTGCTGGGCCTGAAGGTTCTGTAAGAAACCAGCTAGCTGCAAGGGCGGTATCTGCGAGGAGACTTCTTCGGGAATTCCAAACTTGGCTGCCAATGCATGCAGCGCAGCAACGTTGAAATCTCTGCCTGCCGTCCCATTATGCGCCTGTAGTATAGTCTGTCGTTGTTGCTGTTGTTGTTGTTGCTGACTGAATAGCGTCTGCTGCTGCTGCTGGTTAAACAGGGCTTGTTGTTGAGCAGCAAAGGCCTGGCGAGCAAGTGCAATCTGCTGAGAACTAAAGTTTTGCTGTTGCTGGCCATTGATATTAGCACCGTTGGCGGCGAGTTGCTGTTGTTGCTGCTGCTGCTGCT
>JANBOW010000045.1:0-21249 GCA_027575335.1 Coemansia sp. RSA 2599 | reverse complement strand
ACTGCACTTAAGTCAACCTCTGCGTCGACTGGCCTTGGGGCGAAAAAGCTCGGCGGGGCTAAGAAGCTGGGCGGCGCGAAAAAGCTGGGAGCTCAGCCGATTGTTAACTTTGAGGAAGCCGCTGCGCGCGCAGAGACAGAGGCGCGTGAAGAAGAGCGGCTGCAGGCTATGCGGGACGCTGTTGCCGTTCAGAAGCCCTTGGCTGCAAAGGCAAGCACGGCCGCCTCATCGACATCTGCATCGGCAGCTACTCTTCAAAAGGCTGCGCCAAGCACAGCGGCGTCTGTAGCCAGCCGCAGCCCCAGTGCCGACGCCAGCGCTAGGTCCAGCGCTAACGCGAGTGCCACCGAACAGCTGACAGCACAATTTGGCGGATTTGGATTCGGGGCGGTTGGTAATGGCGGTGGACTGGGAGGCTTTGGGAGCGTCGGCGGGCCTAGCGCGTCGGCATCTACGCCAGCGATGGCGCCAAAGGCAGCAAAGTCGGTCTCGTCGGCTCAGTATGCTAACCGCAACCAGCCCTCCAACTACGCCGGCGATCTTTCACGCTTTGCCGGAGCCAAGAGCATCAGCTCCGACCAGTTCCATGGCCGCAGGCCAGCAAACAGCAGCAGCGGCAGCCATGCGAGGGGGCTCTCGGGCGACTTTGATCTGCAGGAGCTGAGCGCCAATGCCCGTGAAATTGCTCAAAGGCTGCTTAACTCGGAAGAGGCAGACACTCTGCGTCGCATGTGGGATCTTGGATCTGCCAGGCTCTCTGAGTATTTGGACCAGTTCCAAGACCGGTGATTGGAGACGCATTGTCCAAGGGGCTGCTTCAGAAAAGCGCCTTTCTCGTTCCCCCACACAAATACATACGCCGTAATGGTATTCCATTCTCCGCATTCAGTTGCGTACTTCTGAGCAATTGCGTAGTACGCGGGGAAACACGGCTTTCTTGCTTGTCTTCCCTTCCCCGCATATACGCACAAACGCACGCACGCACATACATTTAGCTAAGATAGGTCATTTGCATACTTGCTGAATAAACCACATATGCAGAGCACATCACCACAGTTCTGGGCCGTTTTGTTTAAAACAGCCCGGGGCAATTACTGCCGATGTTAGAGCAAAGAAAAAAAGCACTCCATTTCTTTAGAATTGGGTTGGCTATTTTCGTATCTACTGCGGGTTTCTTTTTTTTTATTTGGCTGGAGAATACCTAAAGAGAAGGCAAATCGCAATAGAATCCAGCTATCAGGTAGCATATAACATATATCAATAATAAAGCAATGTCGCTCGCAGCAGCGCCATTTCATGTTATGCCATGTCTGAGATAGGCAACACATATAAATAAACAGCCTTGGAACGAGAGCCTGCGTCTTCAATCCGCAAGGCTGCCTTTTTCATCATACATCTTTACTTCATAGTTAAAGTGCACTTTTTTTACATTAAGCGGCACATACACGTTGTTTCCATACTATAACTTCAATTATACCGTATTGCATTACATTTAAATAAACTAAAAACAAACCAAGACGCATGAGGTATTTGCTTTCAGTTTCTCTGATCAGCGCAGTCTCTCTGGCTATGCCGAGAGAACGCATCAGGGTGCATCAACACGGCGCTCTCTCTGGCTTTGCCGCAGCGCGCCCGCATATACCGCCGGCTCAGGGAGTGGCTACAATGGAGCACCTGGGTGCTTTGGCCGATCGGCATTTCTCTGAGTTTGTGCGCAGCTTAGATAGCCGGCCAGCACATCCCAACATAGGCCGACACAATATCGTTTTTGGAATAGAGCGGCAGACCGTAAGCAATCCCCAGCGCGTCGATATCGAATACCCCGTGTCTGAGGTCCAAGTGCCAAGCGTGGGTAGCTCGCCCTACAAAGAAAGCGCAACAACCGGTGTTTCATCCTCAAACCCTATTTCGACCAGCCCCTCTCCGTCCTCGAGCACGGCATCGTTGTCGCCATCTACCGCCTACGCAGCAAATTCCTCGGGTTCCTCGTCAGAGCCGGTGTCGTTTACTGGGACACCTGCACCTGCACCTGCACCAGCGCCCATGCCTGCGCCTGTGCCTACGCCGCCAACTGAGCCGCTGCCAGAGAGCTCGCAGCCTACTGCTTCGGGCGCAGAGACCTCTTCGGCACCGCTGCCTTCTACTCAGTCTGGTCAATATGTTGGACCATATTCGACGTTGACCGTTGTTTCCACTATTACTCTTACCATGCCATCGCCTTCTTCGACGTCGTCATCGCTGTCAGAGACAAGTTCCACCTTCCAATCGTCTTCTGGCACGGCATCCATTGCGACGACCACGAGCGGCTTCTATGTCTCGGCTCAGTCGTCTCAAACTCCTTCATCGGTCGAGCCATCGACGCCGGCACCATCTCTGTCCTCGTCGCTAGCGCCAACGACGGCAAACTCTACAGAATCTGCCAATGTCTCCTACAACGATGCTGATGGTGATGTCGACAGCGATAGCGATGCAGATACTCAGCCGCAGTCCCAATATTCTTCAGAGCTCGCATCGGCATCATCGTCAAGCTCGAGCTTGTCCTCGTCATTATTGCCCTCCCCTTCGTCTTCGTCTGCATTGCCTACCCATTCTTCTGTGCCTTATGCAACAGCAGAAACTAGCCAGCTATCCGCAACCTCAACCACAACCTCAAATATGACAAGCATGGGTTATTCTCTGGACACAAGCATGCAGACATTGAGCGCTTCTTCAGAGACCGCTGTTATTACAACCAGCTCTTCGACATCGGAAACACAGACCTACCTAGTTGTAGAGGTGCCTAGCAGCATCTCGGCTACTACATCTGGCGCTACTGAAACATCAAACTCCGTTTCCACGTCAGCCGCGACGGCTTTCTCGACGGACTCTAGTGCGCCTCAGTCTGTACCTGACTATATCTACACAACTATGCATCCATCAATTGCCTCGTCACTGAGCTATCTTTCCGAGCCGCACACGTCATCGACGCTTTCGATCTCGGATGATACTGCTACAGATTCCTTAGAAGACAGCAGCTCGGACCAGAGCTATGCAGCCGTTTCGCCAGGCGATTCGTCGGCATCAGCATACACCTCGTCCATCTTGCCAGAGTCATCGACTTCCTCGGATATATTTCCCAGCGGCAGCATCAGCAGCAGCAATGGAAGCAGCGTGTCTACAGCGGCTAGCTCAACTACAACATTGAGTACTACAAGCGAAGCCTCATCAACCGCCAGTCCAGTTTATTCCGACGCTGGTTCCAACAGCCAAGTATCGCTGACGCCTGGCTACTCTACTATTCCAGCATCTACCTCTATCTCTACCTCTAGTTCAGCCCCAGCTTCTAGCTCGAGTTCTATGCTTGACAGTTCATCAAGCACGGATTGCACCAATATATACGGCTCCGCTGTTCTGACTTCTGAGACCAACGATATCACTAGCGCCAGCGTGAGTGCTAGTCCCAGTGCTAGTCCCAGTGCGGGATCCAGCTCGGCTTCGGGCACAACATCCTCTGCGGAGCCCATCTACTTATCCCTTACGGAAGACAGCCAGCTGGGTAGCCAGGCCTATGCAACAAGTCCTGACCCCGATCTAAGCAATGGCGACGGCCACAATACAGAGACGAGCACGCAGAATGCCACTGTAGATGTGACCTATAAAGCCGATCTGAGCAGTGAAGCAACAGAGTCGTCACGCAGAAGCGAGACCAGCAGCGCTATCTCCTCGACGCAGGTCTATCGCCTCCCGCTGCATCCCCTCAGACAAGTGGAGCCGATGGCTACTGTCAAGCCGTTGGCAAATGCAGTCCAGCCTGCAATTTACCCGCATCCTGTGGCCACTTCCTCATACTACACTAGAAGCGTGCCGGAAGAACCGTCGCCAAGCTATGGATACGGCGAAACTCCTAGTCACCACCACCAGCGCGGACACGGACATAGCCACGGACATGGCCACAAGCAACGCCATGGAACCGAATCCTCCGCGTCTACATACATTTTCCCATCAGACGAGGCAGAAGTCATCAGCACGGCAATGGGCTACAGAAACAAGGTTGCGTACATATCTGCCGTGCGCGCAAACCTCGCAGTCACAAGCCCCCACTCTTAGAGATAATACATGTCCTTTTTTTCTTGGCTGCTGCTTTGGCGAAAGGAAGATGCTTAAATTCAGTCCTGGAAAAAAAGCACTCTTGTCGAGTTTAACACTTATCGCTCTTATTTTTTTTTTCATTTTTTCAGCTACCAGGATGTGAAACATTTGTCTCTTGTTTTAATTTGTTGTGAAGGAAGCCAAATACCTTAACTAATTGTTTTGCAAGAAAATCCCCACAAAAAAGGAAATACTCTGATTCAAATGAGCCCAGAACAACTGCTGTTTTTATTATGTGCAGTTGTTCTATACTCATAAAATAGGCGGGGAAGCGAGTGATTGTACCTGATGCTTGAGGTACTTGCGGGATTTCTTCTTTACAGCTTCTCTATTTTTTGACTATACTTGTACGAAATGTATATCGCATATATAATATAAAATATAAACAATCACAACAATGAATCTCTATTCTGCCATTGTACTTGTACTTACGTGCTATATAGCAGCGTGTGCGTGTTTTCAAGACGCGCTAAGAGGCGGCCTTTCTGTGAAGCGTCAAAAATACATTGTCGAGTCGAGCAATGGCACGAGTAGTGCCCTGAGCACAGCCATGGTATGCCCAATGACCCAGAGCGCCGCCGAGTCCGCGGGCAGTGGCATTGCTAGTGTAGGCGACAGTCAGTGCAGAAGCAAGCCAGGACTGCCCGAGCTGCGCGAGTTTGGCGACGTCTACAGGATGCTGCTTAGAACAAATGCCGGCAGCCTTCTGCCCATCGACTATCCCTAGACCTGCCTTGACTGGCCGTCAGCAAGAAGTTGTCGTTTCGGCAGCATGTGATTGGGAAAAGTGCTGGTTAATTTTACTTCTTTCGCCGGGATTTGCCGTTGCTCGCTATAGGCGTCGTAGATAAAGTAGACTCTGCAAGGACTGCTTGGCAGCAGCAAAAGGCAGAAAATTCATGTGTCCAGCGCCGTTAGTGTACATAAAATGGGGCAGTGGGAGAGTAAAGAGCATCTAGAAGCATTCCAGATGGTTTCGCCACAACAGCGCAGCAACAATGTGCATCCACCCATCCATCCTCAAAACCCGTTCTCAAAACCCATGCAAAGCAAAAAATTACAGACCGTGCTTTCCCACGGTCTACGGCAATCTGGCGAAAGAAAAAGACACGGGGGCATCGCGCCTTGCCAGCTCACCTTCCTTAGACCTCTTCTCTTGCTTTTATCGTCTATTTCGTTTTATTTGTGTTTATTAGTTGCAAAGATAAGGGAAAATGACAAAGACTCGACCATTAAGCGCCGCCGGCTCTGCTCCCGGCGTCATGAGCGGCATGCAGCAGCCCTTGTGGACCCCAGAGGATCCGCACGCTACCAACACCTACAGGTTCATGGGCCACGTCAATGCAAAGCGCGGCTTGTCGCTAAAGACATACGACGAGCTTTACGCGTGGTCGGTTGTCGACATCGAGGCCTTTTGGGCGGACGTGTGGGAGTACACGGGTACCGTCTTCAGCAAGTCGTACATCAGTGTTCTGGAGAAAGACAAGCTCATGGACGAAATACCAAAGTGGTTCACGGGCGCAAGGCTCAACTATGCCGAAAACGTCTTTGCCGTAGACAACGATCCCCAGCGCACGGCAATATACTCTGTGGGCGAGGGCCGCAGCCCAAAGGGCCTTAGCTTCGCGCAGCTTCGGGAGCAGGTGCGCCTGTGCGCATCGGCCATGCGCAAGGCTGGGCTGTCTGTCGGTGACAGGGTGGCCGGATACGTGCCCAATGTCGCCGAGGCCGTGGTGGCCTTTTTGGCAGCCGCCAGCATCGGCGCGGTTTGGAGTTCTACGTCGACAGACTTTGGAAGCACGGCCGTTCTCGACCGCTTTGTCCAGATCAAGCCTAAGCTTCTTTTTTCGACCGATGCCACCGGCTACAACGGCAAGGTGCACTCGCACTCGGCAAAGCTGGCCGCGGTGGCACGCGAGCTGCCATCGGTGCAAAAGGTGGTTGTGATACCGTTTGGCGCAGACGTCGAGGGCGATCTGTCGGATGTAGCGCACAACGCCTGCTCTTGGTCGGACTTTATCAAAGCCGCAGATAGCGACTACGTGCTCGAGTTTGAGCAGCTGCCGTTTGACCACCCGCTGTTCATTTTGTTTTCGTCGGGCACCACGGGCAAGCCCAAGTGTCTCGTGCACTCTGCCGGCGGCCTGCTTCTGCAGCATCGCAAAGAGCATCAGATCACCCAGGATCTGGGCCAGCGCGACATCATGCTCTACTACACAACGACTGGGTGGATGATGTGGAACTGGCTCGTCGGCGCGCTGTCTGTTGGAACCGCGATTGTGCTTTACGAGGGGTCGCCTTTCAAGCCCGAAGCGGGCACGCTGTGGCAGCTGGTCGACAGCCTGGGCATCACCGCGTTCGGAACGTCGGCAAAGTACATCCAGTCCTTGGAGGACATGGGGTACAGGCCAAAGGAGCAACACGACCTGAGCACCCTCAGGGCCATTTACTCGACGGCGTCGCCGCTGAAGCCCAACAGCTTCGACTTTGTGTATCAGCACATCAAGACCGACGTCTGCCTGAGCTCGATCACCGGAGGAACGGACATCTGCTCGCTTTTCTGCGGCGCAAACACGGCGCTGCCCGTGTATCGAGGCGAGGTGCAGACACGCGGGCTTGGAATGGCCATCGAGTGCTGGGTCGACAACAACACGCCTGTGCTTGGCCAAAGCGGCGACATGGTGTGCGTAAAGCCCTTCCCTTGCATGCCCGTGTTCTTCTGGGGCGACCTGGACAACAAGCGCTACCGCTCGGCCTATTTCGACCACTACCCGCATGTCTGGTACCATGGCGACTATATGATCATCGACAAGGCCACCGGCGGCGTCCACATGCTCGGCCGCAGCGACGGAACGCTGAATCCGGCCGGTGTGCGGTTTGGAAGCGCCGAGCTGTACAACATCGTTGACGCTTACCCCGAGATAGCTGATTCGCTGGTCGTTGGCCAGCGCCAGGGCGTCGATGAGCGAGTGCTGATGTTTTTGGAGATGGCCGATGGCCACGAGCTGTCTGCAGACATCGTCAAGCGCATAAGCGCGCATATTCGCAGCCAGCTTTCCCCGAGGCATGTGCCGGCGCTGATTCTGCCTGTCACTGGGGGCATCCCGTATACGGTCAATGGCAAAAAGGTCGAGATTGCCGTCAAAAAGCTCGTTAGCGACCTCTACCGCGTGTCGCAGGAGTTGGGCGTCGAGAAGGCCCTCGAAACCGTCAAGGCCGATGAAAAGACCACTTCGACGCTGGCCAACCCAGAGTCGCTCCAGCAGTTCTACTCGATGCCTGAGCTGCTGAAAGAGCTTGGTGTGCAATAGCTACATGTGCTTTGACAAATAAAAAAAGAGCAATGTGAGTATATGAGCGTATGTATTTTTTTTGTCAAAATAAATAATATTGAGTGCCAGATCCTCATGATTTCGCAGTGGTCGATATTATCAGCGGATAGCTCTTGTGTGGACCGATCCACCACGTCCTACCGGCACCATCGACCAGCGCGCAGTATATGTGGACATGCGAGACTATGTTTGTGTCGTAATTACCGAATGTTTGCTGCAGAGAGGGCGTCGGAATCACGCACGGACATTCAAAGTACAGCCCGTCCAGCTTGGTTTCGAACAAGATGGCGCTTTCCCAAAGAAACACTTCATTGCACTCTGTAATGTCTTCTTCTGCGGACGCACCGGCTGCAAACCGGCTGGCTTTCTGAGCTATCTCTGCGTAGCGCGCGCACATCAGTAGGTCGTCGTCGGTGCTGCGTCGTGGCTGGCGAGAAAGCCAGGCCGCTACCAGAATGCGCGCAGGGGCAGCCGCGAGCCTGTGCTTGGGGACCTGCAGGAATCCCTCGACGACCAGGTGGAACTGGGTACCCGAGAACACGGCCACGGCAGACTCGGCGCCCTCCATGTCCGGGCTGGTCTCGATGCTCATTTCGGGATTTGGCGGCATGGAGAAAAAGGAGCTTCCTAGCCGGACGGGCTCGGTTCCAATGTCCTTGATCAGCGCGCCTATCGAGCCCCTGATATCGGCAACGCGCTGGAGACCAGAATGCGCCCCAAACCCGTCGTTCCCGCTGGCAGAAGCAGAGATTGCGGCAAACGCGGACTGCACATCGCCCAGCCATCTGCGCGTAGTCGAGTCAATCATCATAAACGTGTGCGTTATCAGACGCGCCTGCTGCTCCAGCTCGCGGGTGCGTTCGACCAGCGATTTTGCCGATACAATGCAGGATGGGTGCAGCGAGTCGCCAGCGCAAAACCGACGCCAGCCATGCAAAAGGTCAATCATCTCGCGTCGAAGCTGCACTATAAACAGCTGGAAGCGACGGGGCACCTTTTGCCTATCAAGGATGCCCAGGTTCGCGAGTGAGCTATCTGCCAATCGCATGCACTCTCCTGGATCCTTGATAGCGCACTCTGCATCTGCAAACAGACCCACGGCGCGGATCCACGTCTGCAGCTGGTTGCCAAGTCGGAGGACCGGAGTTGCCCCGCAGAGGGTGCTGACGGACGACCAAATCCCGTTGGCCGCTAGAAGGCACAAAACCCTCTGCCACAAGTGCGCCGGTGGCCCAGACACCGCATAGAGCGCGACTTGCGACTCCGACCCTTCTTGCTGCGAGCCGATACGCGCGGACCAGGAAGCGATGGCGTCGGCGGCCAGTTTCACAGAGTCGCCAGGCGCTGCACGACGAGGCAAGCCGATATCTGCGCGGAGCCCCTGGATAAGCACAACCACAATCGAGGCCCAGATGGAGCGCTGCTCCGAGGCCAAGACCTCGGTGTCGTTGGCTACACTAATAAAGCCAGAGATGTGCTTGGCGCATGTAGATGCCAACTGCTCGTCAGCGCCTCTGTCCGACAGGCTGCCAGAGGCAACGATATTGGCAACAGAGTGAATAATGCACTCGTTTGGAGAGCTGAGCATATCCTTGATTGCGCCAGCAAGAGCGCGGCTCTTGTCTATGTGCAAGCACCAGTTCCACGATGCCCTGAGAAAGCGCTTGGTGAACCGTCCGTTGTCCAGACTCAGGCTTGCCCGGGATATAGCGTGCCAGGCGCGCATAACGCATTCAGCCGCAGCCACTTTGTATTCGTGCCGACCCAGCAGCGCCGAGACCCTCATAGCGAGCAGCGTGCTAGAAACAAGTCGATGGTACTCGGTGTTGGACTTGTCCGTTCCAGCAAGCCTGCGGTCCGCAGTCAAAGAAGCACCGGTTTCCGCCGAGTGATCCGAGTCAAGAGAGCGCATGCCAAATCCCTCGCTAGAGAAGCCGCCTGGCGCCAGCGATTTGTGGATAAACTCAAGAATCGGCAGCGAGCCCGGAACTGACCCATGATAGACCCCCCTGGACCAGGCGCAAAGCGCCTCTGCGAGCTCCCAGGACTCGGGAACGCCAGGAGACGTGTCTTCAGAAGAAGCGCCTTCGATCTTTGCAAGCACCTTTAGCGCCAGGCGCACGCGGTACATGTCGATGTCGCTGGGGCTATTGCGAAACTGCAGCCTGACCAGGCTTACCAGCCGATCTCTAATGCCGTCGATGGTCTCGTCGGCGCCCATGTCTGAGATCTGGTCTTTGGGGACCCACTTGTCGAGCAATGCGAGCGCTGCGTGACAGGTGCTGGACAAGCGGCTTTGGACCAGACACGATATAAACTCTGCGTCTTCAAGGCGAAGCTCGTTGTGTCTCTGGATGATGGCTTTCCAGGTCGCCATTGTTGCGTTTTGAACGATTGCCGTGCTCTCTGGGTGGCTCATCCACGAGCGGCAGTGATCATAAAGCACGGTGCAGAGCTGGAGATTCGATGCCGCGTGCCTTAGGGAGTGAATTAGCTGCGTCCGAGTGGTGTCTAGCATCTGCGTATCGCTGGCCTTGGCAATGACCGTTTCCCACACGACCGACAAAAACTCTGGCGAGTACTTGAGCATGCGCTCCGTCGTTTGCACCGCTGACGCAATCTCTAGAGGATGCGTCGACTGAAAGCGAAGGAGCACGCCATGCTGCGCCTCTGGATACCTTGCAAAGACAACCGATCCGTTGCCAAGAAGTCTTAGCGCCAGCGCACGCGCAACGGGGTCGTTGGAGTATAGCACGACCAGGATGCGCTTTAGCAGCTCCTCTGTGTGTGTTATCTGCGGGAGATGATGCTTCGAGGACTCAAAGACCTGAGCGATATGGTACCTCAGCGTATTGGAGCTGCCTCGAAACAGGTCGCCAAGCTTGAGAAATGCAGAGTTGACGAGGGTCGGGAAGGGGAACTGGTCAAACAGCTTTGGAAACTGACCGACCGCATGGACCTGCGTCGCTGGAACCTGCGTTCGGCATTCTGATTCTAGTTTAAACATTTGCTTGAAGGCCCAATCGGCAGACATTGCCGCTGGCGAGAACTGCGACAACGCGGTCATTGTCGGTACCAGAACTGCAAAAAGGCTAAACGTACTAATAAATAATATAGACAAAACAAAACAAAATAAACAAGTCGAGAACAGAGAAAGGGCCGCGAATGAGTTGTGAGCCAAATGAAGAAGTGGAATGTCCAGCTAAAAAGCGAGTGCCATTCTTCACGCAGCCTGAGGTGGTGAGTTGTAGCTAGATCGGTCCTTCAAATCAGGCTAGAGTGATCAAGTTTCAGGGGATCTTACAGAGCAGATTTCGAGCGCTGAAGAGATATTTAAAAAAGGTATTTATTGATATATAATAGCGAATACAAAACAAAAATACACGTCTAAAATTCCTCAACGGCGAACGTACCTACAACAGCAGCTGGCAGCGACAAACAAAGAGGCAATGTGGATGCAAAAGAATTAGTGCAGATGCAAAGCCCTTTACCGTAAACAAGAAAAAAAACAAGCCTGTATTCTTTATATACTAGTCAAAGACGCTAGCGCTCAGAAGTAGCGATTAAAAAACTGAACAGTTTTTCAATAATCATGTGTAAAGTCAATAACTAAAGTCTAATCATTGCGCTTGGCACCTAGAACAAGAGAGACGGGCAAATAGGGTCGCCTGGAGACATGCGTGATACAAACCTTTGCTACTCTTAAACAAAACAGAATAAAGATCAGAAATCAGATAGCAGTGAAGAGAGAAGGAGACAAATAGATGGAGTTGCTGAATGAGAAGAATGGCTGATGCCGCCTTTTAAGCAGTCGTCAGCCCAGCCATATCGTGCCCAAGAGCAAAAAATTTTTCTTTCCTATTGTCGAAAGACGATCAGGGAGTGGGTGATTTTGGCCAGATCAGATCAGCCTTGGGTTCATACAGGATTCAGACCAAGCAAATGAAACAGTACAGGTGCGACAACATAGACCATTATGCCTATGCCGGCGTAAATGGGGATGCGCGCGACGTTTTCGGGAGACGCCATCAGCTGGTGGGTGCCGTAGCTGCTCTCGGAGACGGCGCTCGGCGACGGGATTTGGAAGCCGGCTTGGCCAAGAGAGTCCTTGGCCGCTTTCGAAGGAGCGACTTTGCCATCAGAAGACAAAGACGACGGGCTATGGCAATCGGGCTGCGGCGTGGGCTCAAACAGATAGTGGTGGACCGCAGCCGTCACGGGCTTCTTCGAGCCCAGCTTCCACGCTACGACCAGCGCCAGCCCAATGGCGCAGCGCAAGGCGCTTTTGAAAGGCGACAGCGAGCTGTCCCAAGCGATGGCGTCGGGGATGCCGTTCAGCCAGAGAAAAGGCAGCCGAGAATGCATCCAGGTGCCAAGCGCAAGGCCCAGAGTGACCGATGTTGCGCAGTAGGAATCGATGCAGCACGGGCACAGATCGAGCGCGCGCGGGATATTCTTCAAGGCGACGTAGAGGATGGCGGCCATGTACAAGGGGCCCGGCGTCGACAGCAGCAGGGCGTCGAACCGCGGATAGAATTTGATAAAGGCTAGCGCCTCGGCAGCGCCGATAACGATGCCGCCAGCGACGTCGACGAACGAGTGCAGGCCGCAGTAGATGCGGCCGACCACGATAAACATGCCCACTGTCCATAAGATCAAGGCGCTGGTCAGCGAGGAGCCCCACTCGTAGAGCATGAAATACGTGATATAACAAATGGTGGCCACCACATAGGTCGTGTGCGACGATGGAAAGCCGTACTCGAGCGTGTGCGCCGGACTGCGCGTGATTTGGGCGATAGGCGGGCTGGTGGGCCGGGGCGCGCTTATGTAGTCCTTTGCCCACCCGCTAAAATATATCGACCACAGAACGACGAATGTCAGGCCCCGCGAAAACATGCCGCCGCCGAAAATATGCAGGAACGGGAGCGCCAGCATGAAGAACGCGTGGTTGCCTAGCATGCCGGTTAGAATAAATACGTGGTCCAGCAGCGGGCTGCGGTACCGCTTCTGTAAGGCTGCCAGCACGGGCATTTCTCGCTCGACCTCCTGCACCACAGCCAGCCGAATGCGCTGGCGCAGCGGCGAATACACGGCTGCGTAGGCGTGCTCTGGTGCCTTGACAAAAACCGCCGCCTCGTGGACGGAGTCGTCGTCCTCGTCGAGCTGAAACCGCGGTGGCATCGCAGTATAGTAGCGGGTGTGTATGCTACGTATGTTTTGGTATGGAAATAAAAGGCAAAGTGACAAAAGGAGAAAACGAGACTGGCACCAGGAAAAAGAACGGGCGTGTGCGAATTGGTGGTACAAGCGGCGATGGAGACGGCCGAGAGTGTACTTTGTCAGGAAAAGCGCCTACAAACAAATAAAACTACGGCAAGGAGAGAAGAGAGCAGAGGGAAAAGGGCGCTCGAAGCTTTTTAGACCTTTTGCTCTGCTCTGCTCTGCTTTGTCTTTTGCAGATCGGCCGAGTGGAGATGAGAGGAAGGAGGGTTATGAAGGAAGGGAGAAGGGAGCATGGCCAGCCTCCCATGCTTTGTGAGATGGAATCCAAACAAACAAAAACAATACAGGCGCCCTGGCTATTGGCGCGCCTAGGGGCGGCCAGAAGGCGGAGGAGGCGCCATGCAAAACGCCGCGTTAAGGAATGTTTTCTGGAAGGGATATGTTTGGGCAAGCGTCATGCACATGTATCCAAAAATACAAGCTGCCTGGTGCCAAATAGATAAGGCAGCAGGCACCTCTTGCCTGGCGGAAGGGTCCGCAGTCTTCGTCGCGCCTGGAAACGAAAGCGAGCACTACCGCCATCCGCGCCCAGCTACAGTAACCGATGTAATACATATCGTCTATGCCTTAGAAGCAAGCAACGACTAAATCCCTTCGTCTTATAGACCGTTTGGGACATGCATTTGCCTGCTCGAAAGAACGATTCTTTTTGCTAATTGGAAGCTTCTAAATCCACATAAAAGGCGGTTGCTCAGAGAAATAATTACTTGATCCGATAATCGGTAAAAAGGTAATCACAATTTTTTTTTGGCTAAACCGTTTTTTTCCTCTTTTTTTGCAAAAGCCCAAGAGCTGCAATAAAAATAAACTAATGCTATCCAAGCAGAACTACAGCGTCTTTCTTTCCGCCCAGATATACACCTGTTTCTTTTTTTCTTGTCCTCCCCTATTCTCTGTTATACTACACCACTTTTATCACTTTCTTGTAACTACCGTCTCTGGCGACACAAAGCAAACCCGCGAGACCAGTGCCCCCCAATGTCTGAAAGCGCATACATCGGAAACCCAGAGGAGCTGGCAAAGTTCACGGCCACAACCACCAGCGCCCAGTTCCCCGCCGCCATCAGCCCAATCGATCTGCTTTGTCCCTTTTCGACCGCTGAGGCGCCGCGGGTCGAAAGCAACAAGGTCCTTGTGACTGTTCAGGGAGAAGGCGTGCAGATCTACTCGACGACAGACAGCAAGTGCTTGCGATCGTGGACCTTCCCGCCAAGCGTGCGTTTTGCGTGCCCGGCAAAGTATCTCCCCAAATACAACAGCGAAGGCGAGATAACGGATTCGTTTGTCTACGCCGCCTTGGACTCTGGCGAGGGAGTCAGCGACGCCAACAGAGGCGCCGTCGTGTGGCGGTGGACCGACAAGGGCATGCAGAGCGTTGGGGTAGAGGATAGAATCGATGTCGTCTGCTCTTCGCCGATTTTGAGTCTGGAAACAGGCGTGACCCCTGCCGGTCATCTGCTGGCGATCCATAGAAACGGGTCGTTGACACTTTCTACACAAGAGCTCCAGTCGGTTCATGAGCTGAAGCTACCCGTTGCCGGCAGTCCCGAAGTTATCTGGTACCAGCTGATTGAGGTTTCGCAGAGCATGCGGGCGTACCTTGACTCGCGCCAGGCCGCAGAGTGGCTGGCAAACAGCTCCCGGCTCGCGCTGATCGTCACCCGCGCTGCCGACGAGGAGATCAGCGGCGCGTTTGTGCACTTTGTGTCGCTGGTGGTCGTCGACGCCAACGAGTCGACCATCGCCGACTGCGGAACAACGCGGATCAGCCCCAACGACCTGGCCGCCCAGCCGCTGGCAATCGCGTTCGACGCAGACACTGGAGTGCTGGCCGTGCTTACCGAGACTGGATCCTACATCCAATTCAGCCTGTCGATGGGCAGCTCTGCGCTGGACGACGCTATCCTGGTCGAGCGTACCAAGGAGGTTGTTCTGCGCGGCTTTGTTCCATGCGCCAGCGATTCCAGCCAGCGCAGCTTTGTCGCGCCAAATCTACTCACGCAGTCGCAGCTATCGCTGATTTCGCTGACTGAAAAATACGTCGCCATTGCGGGCACGCACAGCACCATGTCGCACTCTAGCACTGGGCCCTACGAGAGCGTGCTGACTCTGTGGGATCTTCAGTACGGGTGCATGCATGCCGAGAAAAAGCTGCCCGTCGCCCTGGAGCATCTGAGCCATGGCGGCCCTAAGAGCGCGTCTCTCCCGCGCCTCGCGTACCAGATCCAGACCCTGGGCCCCCGTCTGAACAAGCAGGGCATGCCGAGCGACCAGGTCTCGCTGGCGATCACCGTTGCGCACACGTCCGCCAAGCACCTGGCCTTTGACGACAAGGCCAGCGTCGAGGGCGCACACGCAGGTAAAAAGACCAAGAAGGCCAAGAGCCCCGCTTTGCCATCTGTGTCCTGGGACATCGAGACCTATGTCACCTCGGCATACCTCCCGCCGGTTACGCTGCTTGCCTCGCTGCGGCTGCAGAACAACGCCAAGTACTTTGTCGATCCTGTCGAGCAATCGACGCGGGTCAACGTCGTGCACTCGTCAAACATTCTGCTTCACGAGGAGCAGGAGCAGGGCCTTGGCGTCTTGCGCAGCGGCTGGGAGGCGATCACCGACGGCACGGTGTCCGCGCCGGTCTCGACGAAAAACAAGGCCGCTCTGGCCGAGGCGTTCCAGGCCGTCAGCGAGAGGCGCGAAAAGACGCAGCGGCTCGAGAACGAGGTCCTGCTGGCTCTGGCCAACGTCTCCGACGCCGTGGACAGCGACCAGTACACGCTGCTGTTCATGGACCACATCGGCGTCAAGGACACGCCCGACGCTGCGGGCGACGGCAGCGAGCCCGTATGGGTCAGCGCCCATCTGATGACCACCGTTATGCGCCGCTGCTTCGCTGAGCCGCTTGGCGTGTCCCGCTCGTCTCGCCTGCCGCTGTTTGCGCCGCGGGTGATCAAGTTCATGCTCGTCAACTGCGGCCTGTGCAACCTGCATGCACCAGCTCCGGGCCTGCTGCCGCACCTGCTAGCTCGGGTGGACAGCAAAAGATGCAAGATGCTCACCGAAGACGCAGCGTGGAACCTGATCGACCTTTCGCTGCGCCGCTGCCCCGATCTGCCCGAAAGACACGTCGCCGATGTGCTGCGGTTCCAGCTTGCACATTATGCGCAGTACATCGATCGCATGTTTGTTGGCGACGCGTCGCAGACCAGCAATGCTATGGACGACGATGCTGTCGAGCAGGCCGCCGCCGACGTCATGCGCGTTGTTGGCGCTATCGCCGCGATACCAGCAAACAGCGACGCGCTGCGCTTTGCGCTGTCGACTCTGTCTCTAGACCAGGTCGCGTGTGTTCTTCGTTTGGCCATCATCTGGCTGCGGGAGTGGACGCTCATGGGCGCAAATGTCGAGATCTCGGCTAGCGCGAACGTCGTTGCCGCGTCGAACGCCGCGTTGGCGCAGGAGCTATTCGACGAAGACGACGGAAAGGGATCCAGCCAGGCGATAGCCCTGGAAGCGATGAAGACGACCATCCGAGGCGCACAGAAGCCCGCTCCGGCGTCCTTCTCGGGCATCCCGACCGTCGATGCATCGACGACTCTGTTTGTGGCTCCGCCGGCCACCCCAGCTCAGGGCGCCGAGTCCAGCATCCACATCAACCACGTATTCACCCGGAAATGGGCGCCGCAGCTGGTGCTGCCGACCCAGCTCATGTCTGCGCCTACGCTCGATCAGGTAGTCGAGTTTGTGTCGTCGGTGCTGGATGCGCACAACTCGAAGCTGGTGCTTACCGACGAGCTGCACGGCCTGGTAGGCCAGCTCAAGGAGGCTACCGAGGCGGCTCTGTCCGTCTCGGAGCAGCTCAAGCTTCTACGCGGTGGGCTTCTTCCGTTCCATTCTCTGTGGGAGAAGCAGCAAAAGGAGCGCGCCGCTCAGGAGCTTGCTCAGCAAAAGGTCGAGCTTGGTCTTGACGAGGTGGTTATGCCCAACGGCATGACCCGGTCCCAGGCCGAGCGCAAGGCCGACATTCGGCCAAACGCAAAGATCGCTCAGGGCGCCGGCTCTTCGGGAACGTACTGGGAGCGCGTTCAGAAGCACGAGAAATACAGAGTCGAAGTCATGCACTGGGAGTGAAAAAAAACCAACTTGGATTTGTTTGCTTGCTCGGCTCCATGCTCTTTTTTAAATTAAAATACGAAACTTTTTTTAAAATATCATTTTCCCGCTTGTCCTCCTATCCAATTCTTCTGTCTACTGGAGTTCGCTGTCAGGAACGTCGCTGTCAGAGCTCGTGTCTTGCTCCGGCAGCGAGTACATCAAGCTGGACCCAGCCCCAGCATGTTTAGACGCATATCTGGACGAAGACGACTGTGAATTCGGCTTCCGCAAAATAAAAGTCGAGCTGGTTGCGGATCCATCGTCCGTGGCACTGTCTCCGCCAGCAAGCAACGACGATAGCCCGGTTGTAGCCAGTGTCGCCGCAGATACCCGGCCGACCACCGACATGGCGCCGACGGCCGATGTCGCAGATGCAGTCTTGCCGCGGATGCCGGCGCTGACGTTGCTACTGCGCGACTCGTCTTCGTGGCTGCTGCTTACGTCGCGCAGGTGCTGATGAGGGCGCTGTGCGCGGTGCCTTGCCTTTCGTTCGGCAGACCTGGGACCGGCACTGCTAACAGAGCCCTTCCGCCTTTTCTCCCTTTGCACGCGCTCCTGCATGCGCTTTTTAGCCGCGTCGCGCTTGCGGTAGTAGGTTGTTTTGAATTCCGCGTACCCGTCACGCAGCTGCCGAGGGACAGTTGGGAAAAACGTCAGTTGCGACTCGGTCAGGTACGCAGGGGCCTTTCCAAGTGCCGATGATGCATTGGCTGCTTTAGGGTCCAAAGCAGCTGAAGCCAGCGACGCGCTACCGTCGTTGCTGCTGCCTGCCTGTTCCGGCGCCGCGAATGGGTTGGCGGCATGCAAGGGGCTTGTCTCGAAGCGCATGCGGAACTGGTGCAGCGACCGGTTGCACTGGGCCGGATACTTGATCGACTGCAGAAACCGCCTGTTTTTCACAATGAGATATATGCAGTACGCCGACCCCGCGCTAAGCAGCTTGCACGTAAACCGGTAGTTTTTCGTTCCAAAAACGCCAAACCACGCAAAGTATATGGAGAGAATGCCGAACGCGAGTATCTGAACAAAGTAGTTGCGCTTCTTGCGCTGCAGCCGTCGATAGCTCTGTTTAAGCCGCTCTTCAAAAATAAGCCAGTCGCGGTAGACATGCGGGTCCACCGGCCCACGCGAGCGGGCGCACTGGAGCACTGACAGCCCATGCACGTATGTTTGGTCGGCCGTCGGCACGGCTGCTGCTGAAGCCGCTTGGTATATGGTCGATGGAGGCGTCGCTGTCTTTGACACCGCAAATTGCCGCGTATACATGCTTGCTAGCTCGTGCGGCGACAGCATGTCATGCGACGCCTGCATTGTTGAGGCTGCCCGGTATACTGAGGAATGCACTCCTGTGTTTCTCTGGTCGCGCTCGCTTCCAGCCGCTGAACTGATAGGTAATGGCGTCATTAAGCCTAGCTTTTTTTGCTTTGCGAAATGGAGAGAAGGCTGCAAAAAGCCAAAGGCGCCCTTTACAGAGTCAAAAATCGAGCAAAGAGATAAAAATACATGTGCTTAGGACAAGCCGCGCCTTTCTTTCTGGCTCTTGCTTTTCTTGCTCTTTAACCCACAAACCGCAGAGGTGACATTGCTAGCGAGCCGCATGGCGCCATGTATGTCGAGCCGAGCCGAGGTTGTCAATCTGAAATTGTGCTTGATGACGATGATGGTTGCATAAAAAAATTTTAGACATTATATCCTGGGAACCTCTTGGTTCTTTACCTTTTTCGTCCTCTCTAAACTATTGGTTTTTTTTTCTCGCACTTTGAAAGTATCTATTCTTTTTAATACACAAGATGGCCTTTGAGATCGAAGTTATCACTCCTGGAGACGGCATCAACTTCCCCAAGCCCGGCAATACCGTCACCATGCACTACGTCGGGACCCTTGCCGACGGCACTCCCTTTGATTCGTCGCGCAAGCGCGGCAAGCCATTTGTTTGCAAGATTGGTGTCGGTCAGCTTATCCGCGGATGGGACGAGGGCGTTCCCAAGATGAGCCTTGGCGAGAAGTCCAAGCTTACCATTACCTCGGACTACGGATATGGCAACAACGGCATCCCTGGCCTCATTCCTCCCAAGTCAACCCTTGTCTTTGAGGTCGAGCTCCTTGCGATCAACTAGCTTTTGTGAGTTTTTCTACTTTTTCATTTAAATGCGAGCTTGCTTTCTTTCTTTTTTATTTACCAACAAAGACGAATGCTGGCAACCAACTCCCGCATAGAGGATGATAAGAGAGCAGCCATATTCCAAAGCCCTCCTCCCTCAGCCACAGCTCCGCACCTATCTAAATCAATAATATAAAATTAGAGTTCAGCTCAGCCGCAAGTACCTGTCCATCCGTGGAAAAACGCAAATAAGTACAAGCGCGATGTCTTGCGATTTCGGCCAACATTGCAGAAAATATTGGGTATTATAGCCGCTTCACCCAGAGATGGCAACTTTAGCACCAAGTGAAGAGGTCTGCAAATGCGATAACGGCGTTTGCTCGCTTTTGCAGAAGAACAAACAGCGTTCTGGGAATTTTGCAGAAGCGAGTACAGCAAGCGGCCTCGTAGCTTGTACGATATAACAAGATTTTAGAGCAGATATGAATGATTTTATTTTGTGACGTTCCCAAATGATATCTGCTAAAAGGCAGCATGGGGATATGAGGCCCACGTATCTGAAACAACATCGTGTGATACAAGAGCCGTTTCCTTCTTGTCTGGCTTGTTAGAAAAGCAGTCCCATAAATATGTCTTTATTTTGATGACAAATTTCCATTATCAAGTATAGCAACTACGGAGCGCCCTTTTACTCTAAAAACGATCTTGGTGCGCTAACTATCTTCTATTGTAATTATTATATTGCTCGTATTTATTACCCAATGGCCAAGAAAGCCGCGAAAGCGTCCCCGCAAAGCAAAACTAGATCGATTTCGCGCAGGGCGCACGGATCTGCGGACAAAAAGTCAAAAGCGCGGCAGAGGAAACCGCACATAAGAAGCGCCGGCATTGGCAACTATGTCAAAAGCTTGTGTGTTCGATGTCGCCTGCTGAAAGCCACTTGCGACCATCGATCTTCTGGTTGTACTGCATGCAAAGAGGCCTCTGTTGTCTGCTTTTTCTGCGAAACAACCGCCAACGATAGGCTATTCGGCAATCTACCGCAGAATCCCTCGCTAGGCAATCGCGCGCCAGATAAGGCCATGTCGGCAGGATCGACCCAGCTGGCGAAGCTGCCGGCATACCAGGAATTCCTAGAAGAAAGGCCTGTCAACAGTGCATACACAAGTGCGAATTTCTCTATTGACGCAGAGTTTGTTACTGAAAACCCACTTCGCGAACAGTCCAAAAGCGCGCTTGATTTTGCTCTCTCTGGGCCGCTTAAAAAGGTCATTGAAACCTACCCCGAAGAATCTGCTGCTGACGCCGACTTTGATGCTGATTCCGATAAGGAAAGAGCAGAGTCGTCTACGGCGGCACACGCGTCGTCGCCATCAATGCTACCGCTGCCACCGCTGCCTCTGCCATCCTCTGATCTCTTGGACTGTATCAACAAATCGATTATGCAAAAAGAGGCCTCTGCAGAGCAATCGGGCCACAGCTTGATTAACGAGCATCTCAATGGCAGCAGTCTTCTGGCCTTGGGCGTTTTGCTTCAGGAATACTGTAGATATCTCCTGTAGAGAGTATTACTTGTGCTGTCATGATTTTACTTCTTCTTTCTGCCGCTGCTTTGCGCCTACAGTGATATCCGTCGGCCAAGGCTTGGATCTCTTTCTGAAGCCTCTGTTACTCGAGATCCTTGTCAATCTGGAGATGTCTACATAATTCCAGACCAGATCCCGCTGCGTCATGTACCACGCACCGCGCTTCTATAGCACCCTGCATGCTTCCTGAAAAGGGAAATATGGTTTTTGCTTTCCATTCTCCGTTCTTTCGCTTTGTCTACAAGCATCTATTGGATTTACAGGCCAAAAGCTATAAAGAAGCCGCTAAATAGAAAAGGGCATAATGTCCTTTGTAATATCACAAAGAGTGCGCTTCTTTCTGGCCATACCCGATTTTATTTTTGTGAGCAACTTCTCAATCTCACATGGTCCCGTCTGTCTTTGACAGGCAAATAAGCTGTAAACTTTCCTTTGGCTAGTCTTGGCTTTTTTTTTGCCGGATTTGGCCTTATTGTATTGTCTGGTGGTTTTAGGTGATAGAAGCGCTAATGTCGTTATTTCTTTTATTTTCTTTAGAAATCAATCTCTCTTTTTCTCTGTTAACGCATATATAATATACATTTATTTTTCATTTATTGGCATTGCTATTTGATATTATTATTCTTGCTGCTGGTATCTTCCCAATTGTTATATCTACGTATTTTTT
>JANBOW010000044.1:0-22402 GCA_027575335.1 Coemansia sp. RSA 2599 | reverse complement strand
TGTTGCTGAGGTTGCCCAGCTTGGAATGTCTGATTATAAATCCCGATTGCATCGGCAGTCTTTGCGACTCTGTCGGTGTGGAATTTCTGGACATGTGCCAGCAGATGGCGGATTTCGTGTTGTCGCTGAATCTGAAATATGTCTATTTATCATTCCAAGTCGACCCTTATCGGTATAAGCAGGTGCTTGGACTGACTGTGTTTTTGATGTCTTATTGCCCACACCTTTGTTACGTCGAAGCGGACTATATCCTGAAAGACGATTTGGAGACTTATTTGCGTCGCTGCGACAAGGTATTCTGCCATTTCAAAAAGCTCCGCTACGGGTTCAAGGTCTTCCCCGGGTTTGCTGAAAACTAGAGCATAGAACTGATGGCTTAGTCATTAACGTTGTGGGTTCTTGGGTCGATATATGAATTGCAAACAAACAAGTAAATAAAAAGCCTTTGTATTGTTACTGTTTTTTTTTCCCACAACAACAACGAAAAGAAACATATCCTAGTCTTGCTTCTCGCGGCTGCTGATCGAGGACGTGTTGGCTGGCACCATTGCGACAAACAGTATGGTGATAGCGGCGACGGCGACGGATCCAACAAGGTAGCAAGTGACTGCGCCCGAAAGCCAGTACACCGAGCAGGCAAACATGGGGCCAAGCGCACGGCCGATCTGACCAGCGGACCTAAAATCGCCCAGTCTCTTTCCCGTGCCCTCCTCGCCAGATTTCTCCGCTGCGCCGACCAGCGAAACCATCGAGTTTAGACAGTTGACCACGGTAGCCGACGCAATGGCAAAGCCCAGGGCACCGATCCATAGCCACAAGGAAGGCTGCCCCGCCTTGTGTCCATCCACGGCATCCCTTGCTCTGCTTTCATGGGCCAAGCAGCAGACAGCGATGCTTACCAGCCCAATGGTGCAGCCGAGCATCCCCTGGGTAACAAGCGATTTGTCGCGGTGCGCAGACTTTCCCTTGACGCGTCGGACGTAGCCGCCCTGCAGCAGCGTCGATGCAATGCCGATGAATCCCAGCAGCTTGCCTTGCTGCGCATTGCTAAAATCAAACTTGTCGTGCGTGAGGAATGTCAGCGTGTACTCCATTCCCGAGAAGAAGAACAGATAGGCAAAGTGCACGCAGTTCAGACGCCGCAGCACCTGCTTGGCCCTGTCACCAGAAAAAGAAGAAGAGGGAGTCTCGGGGGTTACCGAGTCCCTGCGAGGCTCCTCGTCCAATGGGACCTCGACAAGGGTGTCCGACGAGTCTATCGGCTGCCGCGACCTTTTGATTCTAAAATCCAGGGTCTCTGGCAGCTTTGCATAGAGATACAGGCTTTCGGTGAGCAGCAGCGCCAGCGAGAACACAGCGGCTGTGGCAAACGGCGCGTAGCCAAACGCAGTCGACGACGACGACAGACTATCGAGATCCATTCGGGAGAAATACGCGCCGATCGATGGACCCAGGGTAAACCCGACGGCAAACGCGATTCCCACCAGCGCCATACCATGCGACCTGCCTCGAGCGTCAGTGACATCGGCGATAATCGTCGTAGATATCTGCACGTTGCCTTCGCTCAATCCGGCGATGATCCGCGCGACAAGGAAGCTCTCGAAGCTGGCTGAAAACACCCAGATCACCGTCCACACTACGTTTCCCAGCATGCAAAACATCAGCGTCCGTCGTCTGCCAAACCGATCGGCTGCGCGGCCGATTATGGGCGCAACGATGCATTGGAGAAGCGAGTATACCGATCCCAGTAGGCCGCCGAGAAGGACGAGGTCGGCGCGCGCTCCCTGCTGGAGGAAGCGCGATGCGCGGGTGCCGGCGTTGGCTAGAATTAGCTGGCGGAGCATGGAGACGCTGTGGAGGACCCAGCCGAGCAGCGTGTTGCTGTCGTTGCCTTCTCGCGCCTTGTATGCCTCTAGCGACCGCGGCAGCAGCGGCAGGATGATTGTGAACGACAGGATGTCGAGCAGCAGGGCGATAAACACTATGCGCGATATGCGCTTTCCCTCGGCAACAACGGGCGACAAAGACATCGCTGGGCCGACCGAGGCGGGCTGCTTGCGAGCGACAGCCATGGTTCAACTGGGTATCTGTTGCTGCTTTTACAAGGGGTACGACAGGTGTGCGTGCTATTGGCAGAAAAGAGAAAAATAAATAATAAAGACAGAATAAGGAATCAGGATAAAGAGGGGCAAAAAGAGGAGAGAGAAGCGGGAGCTGTGAGTGCAAGCGCTGCGGTGTGAGTGTCGAAGCAGACACGCAGGTATGTATGTGCTTTTCGCTCAGCGCAAAAAGCCAGAATGGCGGATTATAATCCTTATTCTGTTTTGTTATCTGATTCGCGCGGCCTTTGCTTTTTTTCGGCCGTCTCTCCACAGCAAGAGGGCCTCCGTCAGCGACTATTGCGGAGAAGCACTGGTTCTCCACACAAGCACGCTTGTGTGCAAGCAAGGCAAGAGACAAGGGTTGGTTGCCTATGACAAAAGCCAGAGCTTTTTTTTTTCTGGTTTCAAACGCGAACCAAGGGAGCACAGAGATTCAGGCGTGGGGGGAAGAGGGCGCCAAGCAGCCGCGACGCCTTGCCATGGGCCAGCAATAATGGCGTTTGATGGGACCGCTGAGTTGTGAGCCGTCACTCTTCTCCGCCCTCTTATATTTTTCACTGACGAGCTTATTGGCAGACTGGTCGTTGCAGGGGGATGTTTATTTTTTATTTTCGTCAGCGCATGTTTGGTAGCCCTGGCCAATAAAAGCAGCCCGAGTGTTGATTGTATTGCGCTTGCTGCATAGGGAACAAAATAGAATAAATCTACAAAGAAAAAAGCACACCTGCCAGCTGCATTGTTTGTTTTTTTTCTCTCTTGTAAAGACGCATCCCTGACCAGCCTGGTTGCTTATTTTTATGGTCATCCTTGCCTTTCTGCCTTGTTCGCCTTGTTTGTTGCACTTTATTTTTACACTTTAAACCTTCAACATTTAAAATTCATTTATACCTCGCTTGCGTTCGTGTTTTCTTTTCGCTTTACCTCTTTTTCGTTTTACTTTTTTCACATCTTTTTGTTGTTACCAAACCCTGTCACTGTTGCGCTTTTCCTCTCTTTTCCACTTTTGTCCTGCTCTCGCTGTTTCCAACAGGCAACTCCGTAAGAGCCAATTGACTTGTCTTTGCTAAAATAAACAAGGTAGGCGCGTCAACAAAACAAAGGCATGTAGCATGCGTACTAGCTCTATCTCACGGCTGAAATATTAAAACGCGGCGGCTGCTGAAAAGTATATATATTTTTGTATTACCGTTTGTTGTAGAGCGCTTGCCGGGGGGCTGTATTCTATCAAATAATCTCTAGCGAACAGGTGGCCGTTTGTCGTTTCTTGTTTGCAAACCTGTCGAGCGGACACTGAAAACAAAAATAATAATAATAATAATAAATAATCCAGGCACTCCTCACTTGCTACTGTCTGTTGTTTTTTTTATCATCGGTCTCTACCCAACCTTTTTTTTTTTGCTTTCTGTATTGGCCATCTCGGAAACAAACAGTCAACAAAAAATAAAGCCAAGACATAAAAACAACATTTCTTTTCACTCACTTTACAATTATTTTTATTGCTTTCTGTTTTATTCTTGTCTGTCCAGTTCTACACATACACCTACACACCAACACATACATACACGCACACGTATCCCTCCTTCCTCTCCTCGCCCCCCCCCAAAAAGACCTATATAAACTAGGTCGTCTCTTATATCTCCATCTCTCTATTTCTCTCCTGCCAACATAACAATAGCTGTCCCAACATGACCAGTAGTCGGCCTCGCGCTACCACGCTGAGCATAGACACAGCCTCGGTGCACGGCCTTTCGGCCAAAGACGGGTCTTTTCGGCGAGCGCGCAAGGTGTCTGGCGGCGGGCACGTGCTGGAAGACGCCGACGAGCAAGCCGACTACCTGGCAACGCCGCCGCATTCAAAAGCAGCGGCGCTGTCATCAGGCGGCCAGGCCAGCACTAGCAGCGGCGCGTTCAGCGCGCGTACGCGCAGCCGCACCGTGGCTGACCAGTCGCGGCCAATGAGCGCGATGTTCCGCTCAGGCGGCCAGGCGTACTTTGACGCCAACTCTCCTATCAGCGGCCGGCCCCTGTCGGCGCTGATGCTGGATCCGCCCGACTCGCCCAGCGTCATGGGCCTTAAGGGCCGGCATCGGCTGCAGCGCGAGGCGTCGACGCAGGCGTACGGGACATCGCTGATGCGCAACGGCAACTGGTGCGATATGGAGCGCAAGAACCTGGCGGCCTACGAGTATCTCTGCCACGTGTGTGAGGCCAAGGAGTGGATCGAGGCGTGCATTGCCGAGGACCTGCCGCCTATCGAGACCATCGAGGATTCGCTGAGAGACGGCGTGGCGTTGGCAAAGCTGGCGCGCACGTTTTGTCCCGAAGCCGTCGGCAAGATATACGAGGCGCGTCCGTCGGCCGGCAACGTCTCGGCTATGAGCGGGCCGCTGAGCAACGGCGTGCGCCAGCGCTTTGCGTTCAAGTATACGGACAACATCAACTTTTTCTTGCGTGCTATCCGCCAGGTACGGCTGCCCAAGCTGTTCCATTTTGAGCTGACTGACCTGTACGATAGGAAGAACCTGCCTAGGGTCATCTACTGCCTGCATGCGCTCAGCCATTTCTTGCTCAAGATGGGCATTGCGCCGGAGATGCAGGACCTCGTGGGGAGACTCGAGTTTTCGGAGGCGCAGCTGGCCCAGACGCAGGCCGAGCTGGACAACCTGGGCACAAACATGCCGTCGTTCCATCTGATCGACTCGAGCATCGGCAGCCGCCGCCCGCGTCTGTCGCGCGAGGTGCTGCCCATGAAGGCGTCCGAGCTGTTCGACGACCAGCTGGAGCCCGACGACTATGACTCTGAAGACGAGTACGGTCCGCGCGAGCAAGACCGGGATGCGCAGGGCGGCGTGGTTGCTGCTAAGCGCTCGGTGACGTTCAGCGAGGACGTGTCTTTCCTCGACGACCCCAGCATCGACCGGCTGGAAAAGGCCAAGCTGTACTGGCAGAAGCGCATTGATATTGTCGTCCAGGTGCAGAGCTCGGCGCGTCAGCGTATTGCCGAGCGCCATGTCGAGGAGAAGCGCCAGGCGCGGCGGTACCTGCGTATGGTCGAGTCGGCCATTGTCATGCAGTCGATGGCGCGCATGGTGCTGGCCAAGCGCGAGGTCCACACCATGCGGGTGCTGAAGCAGGCGCAGGAGGACCAGCAGCGCTTCCTGGCAGAGGCCGAGGAGCGGCGCGTGAGGCAGGAGGCCGAGGCAGAGGAAAGGCGCGTGAGAGAGGAGGCAGAGGCCGAGGAGCAGCGTCTGAGAGAGGAGGCCGAGGCCGAGGAGCGGCGTCTGAGAGAGGAGGCCGAGGCCGAGGAGCGTCGCGTCGAGCAGGCCATGCGCGAGCGCATCGAGCGCGAAAAGCTGCAGCAGGAGAAGGCTGCGCGTGCCCAGGCGGCTCGCGAGCACCAGGAGCGGCTGGAGGCCGAGCGTACCGAGCTGGAGCGCCGCATCACGGGCATCCAGGCGCTTGTGCGCGGCCGGCTTGCGCGCAAGGTGTTTGCCGAGATGCGCGGGTGGACCGCGGCCATCGTGCGGTTCCAGGCGCTGTGCCGCGGCTACATCGTGCGCAACGAGGTCGGCGCGCGCCTGACGACGTGGGGTCGCGTCGAGGGCGGCGTCAAGCGGATCCAGGCGCTGTGCCGCGGTTATCTCGTCAGACGGCGGATCCGCGACCACAAGGCGCATCTCAAGCGCAACATCAACGTCATTGTCAAGATGCAGAACATGTATCGCGCAAAGCTCGCCGGCAAGGCATATCGTACGCTGACGGTCGAGGATACGCCGCCGACGCCAAAGATCGTGCAGAGCTGCGCGCCGCTGCTGGAGGACACCGACCAGGACATGGAGGAGGAGCTGGAGCTGGAGCGGCTGCGCCAAAAGGCCGTGCGCCAGATCCGCGAGAACCAGCAGACCAGCCGTATCCTGGACCAGCTGGACATCAAGATCGCGCTGCTGGTGCGCAACCGCATCTCGCTTGAGGAAATCGTGCACCAGACCAGTCGGCACTTTCGGTTCCTCGACGAGCTGCGGCGCCCGGCGTCGTCCACGCTTCCCGGCGGCGGCCTGCGCAGCGCGTACACGTCGCTTGGCTTGGCGAGCATGGCGGCAGCGTCGGCAAACGCGATATACTCGCTGACGAACATGGACAAGGAGTCGCGCAAAAGGCTCGAGTGCTACCAGAACCTGTTTTATCTTTTGCAGACGCAGCCCGTGTACCTTGCGCGGCTGCTGTTCCTGCTCAACCAGGGCGGGTCCAAGGCCATGCGGCAGTCGGTCGTGACCAACGGCAGCAAGGGCATGGGCGCGGGCAGCGCTGGTGGCGGAGGCCAGAGCGACTCGGGCGACACCATCTCGATATCGAAGCTGATCGAGACCATCGTTCTGACGCTGTTTGGCTTTGCGCAGAACGCGCGCGAGGAGTATCTCCTGCTCAAGCTCTTCTGCGCGGCTATCCAGATGGAGCTGTCGTCCATCGAGTCGCTGCACGAGTTTTTGCGCGGCAACCCCATATTCATCAAGCTGGCCGTGCACTACAACCGCGGCGCCAAGGAGCGCAAGTATCTGCGTGATCTTCTGCAGCCGCTGATCAAAAAGGTCATCGAGGACCCCGAGCTTGATCTCGAGTCCGACCCGCTGGTCATCTATCGCACGCTTATCCGCGAGGAGGAGTCGCGCACGGGCGAAAAGTCGCGTCGCGCCTACGACATCAGCCGCGAGGACGCGCTCAACGACATGGAGACGCGCACGACGTTTATCCGCCATCTGCGGCAGCTGCGTGTGCTGGCGGACGAGTTTATAGGCGCGATCCAGAACTCGCTTGACCAGATGCCCTATGGCATGCGGTATATCGCGCGCGAGCTGCGTCGGGCGCTGATTGCAAAGTTCCCCGATGAGCCCGAGACGCAGGTCATGAAGGTCGTCGGCCACCTGGTGTACTACCGCTACATCAATCCGGCGATCGTGGCGCCCGAGTCGTTCGATGTCATCGAGACCACGATCTCTCCCTTGCAGCGCAAGAACCTGGCCGAGATTGCCAAGATGCTCAACCAGGTCAGCGTGGGCAAGCACTTTAACGAGGACAACATGTTCCTGCAGCCCCTGAACAACTATGTTGGGTACACGTCGGCAAAGTTCCTGGCGTACACGTTCGAGGTCACCGACGTCGTTGATCCCGAGGTGCATTTCCAGGTCGACGAGTTCACGGATCTGGCGACGCTGAACAAGCCGTCGATCATGATGAGCGTGGCCGAGATCCAGACCGTGCACCAGGCGCTGGAGGCCAACCTCGACTATGTGGCGCCGCCGATTCCCGAGCAGATCAAGCAGCGGTTCGGCTCTTACGACGCGGTCATCGGCATAATCGAGCGGCGGCGCCGGCACGAGGAGGGCCGGGCGAATCCGGGGTCGTCCAGCTCGATGACAATGGACATTGCCGAGGACGACGACGACGACGACGCCGCTGACCTGGCCGACGCAATTCCGCAGGGCACGGTGCTTGTCGAGCGCGCGACGCCCGATGGCAACGGCCGCGTGCTTGTGCTCGATGACCCGCTGCGCGTGGTTCTGCAGGACCTGGGACCGGCGCCGCGTAGCCGGCCGGAGCCATTCGCTGCTCGGTACGAGATCCATCTTGACCTGACGGATCGGTTTGCCGACGACGCTATCACGATCATGTCGGGCAGCGCGTCGACGTCGGTGCTGGCGGCATCGGCGTCGCAGATTCTGAGCGATGCGGCGATCAGCGCCAGCCAGGCGTCGTACAGCAGCGGCGGGCTTCTCCGGCAGCAGCCGTCGGCCAAGGAGGCGGTGCATGCCAAGGCCGAGAGGGCGGCGAAGCTGCATCGGCTGTTTATTGAGACCAAGCGTAAGTGGCTGTCGATTCTGCCGGTGCAGTCGGGAGGGTCGTTGCTGGAGATTCTCGAGCGGCCTGTGACGGCCGAGGACGAGTCTCGCTGGCGCGCGGCTATCCATCTGGAGCTTGCCAAGCTGGAGGAGCGCCGGCAGAAGCAGCAGGTGCAGTGGCGGCTGCAGTGGGAGGCGCAGCAGGCCTCGGCGCTTCTGCGCGAGTCGCACGAGATGCTCAAGGGCAGCGTGGGTCGGCCGCAGTCGTCTGCCTCGGGTCGGAATTCGCCGCGACCCGGTTCGCGAGCCGGCGCGGCGGCTCCTCTGGCGACTAATAACGCTGCTGCTGCTGCTGCTGCTGCTGGTGCGCCGCCGCCGCCGCCACCGGCGCTTCCTGGAGAAAAGGTCATTCGCGAACTGTCAAAGCTGACGTTTGCCGAGCTGAAGCGCCAGGTGGCCAAGGCCATGCGGGTGCTGGAGAGCGAGCGCTGGGTCGAGCGGACGCGCAAGTCCAATATTGGCACTGGCGGCGCGTCGCAAAAGAGCGACAAGGAGCCGAGCGGTGGGCCGCGCCCGGCGTACGTGGCGGCGTTCCGCGTGCGGCGCAGCGACGGATACCAGGGCATGCTGAATGCGATTGCGCGCGATATCAGGACCAAGGCGCAGCGTCGCGAGCGGCGTCGCGCGGAGATGCGGCGGATCCGTATCACGCTGCTGAATCTCAAGGAGAAGAGCGACTATCTGGAGTCGCAGCGCCAGTCGTACGAGCAGTATCTGGATACGTGTACGAAGAAGCTGGCTTCGGGCGGCGACTCGACGTTTAGCGCTGCGTACAACCGCGCCAAGCGCATGCATTCGGTGCTGCCGTTCACGAGGCAGTACTTCCATCTGCGCGATCTGCAGCGGTCTGGCCGGGTGCCGCGGTTCGGCTCGTTCAAGTATTCTGCCGAGAAGCTGTACTACAAGGGCGTGATCGTGAGCGTCGACGGGTATCCCCCGAGGCAGCTGGACAAGATCAGTCTTACCATATCGTCCGACCAGCCGGGTACCTTTGATGTGCAGGTCAGTCTGATGGGCGTCAAGATGCCTGGCGGCGGCTGCGAGATCCACATGCAGGATCTGCTGCAGCTGCAGTACGACAACGTGCAGACGATGACTCTGTACGAGGGCAGCGTCGTGGTGAACACCAATCTGCTGGTGTACCTGATCAACAAAAAGTTTTACTCGTAGATTTTTTTTACTTTTATCCTTTCTTTTGGGTGGCTTTGATTAAATCGGGTAAGTTTTCTTGCTGGCCGAGATTAGCCGATTGATTACCGATAATGGCGGCGTTGTCGGGGATTGTAGATCGTGGGACGATTCCAAGTTTTCTTTCCGCGAAAGCGTCAAGTGATCCTTGGTATTTAGGAACTGATGGCAGCCTGATAATGCACAGGCTGCTAATCGGATAGAGCAGTACAATACAATATGATGATGGAATGGAATGGAATGATATATAGTTAGCGGGGCTGCCCATTCGTGGGTCAGACTAGGTGTGTGCGTGTGCGTGTGCGTGTGCGTGTGCGTGGGATAGGAGACGGCGGAGAGAAGAGAAATCAAATGTGGCAAAGCAAGCAAGCTGGCAGACGGTGGTGGTGGTGATTGCTCTCTGCTCACTCTTTTATTAATGCTTGTTTTTTTTTTTGGTCGCACGACCGAAACAAAGCAAAAATTTAGATTGGAGCGACCTTTATATTTACAAAGCGCCTTAATTGGCAGGTGTATTTTTTCTTGTAATTTTTTCAGTACCAAGAATGGCGCTGTTCCTATACCTGCCATGTCTTTCTTCCCACGCCATTGAGCAGTTGTCGGCTGCTTGTCAGACACAGGCAAAGACAGAGAAGAGACGCTGCTATGGCTGCCAGCCATCCTATGTATTAAGCCGACACATTCAGCCTTCATTCTCATTCTTTCCCTCTCACTCATACCCCCTATCCTCCACTTTAATTTCTTTATTGTGGATGTGGTGACAACCATATTTGCTAGAAAGATGCACAGGCACACGTGCCAGGTATTACTTTCTTTGTATTTTTCTCGCCAGCTTGTTAACAAGATAAAGCATGGGCCTGTTTTGAAAAAGGAGGGGGGATATGTGCGAGCATGCGCTTATTTTACAATTTGGCTGCTATTGTCGATGTAGTTGATATCCATGCGCTTGGACGTGCATGTTGGTTGCTGTAAATGAAGATGACAGAGAGAAAATGAGGAAAGCGGGGGGGGGGGGCAATAGCAGGCCGACAGATATGGCATGGCGCAGCTACACTCCATCTCGGGGGAGGGTGAGTTTCCTCTTCATCGCCAAGGTTTAGCTTTTTTTTTGCCGAAACACATGCAACTGCTCGTACATGGGGGGGGGGCCGTTTGCCTTCTTCTTCAGGCCTGGCTTACGGCGCTTAGTTTATTATTTCCATTGCTCGCTTGGCTAGATCTGATTCACTAGACAGATCCTAGTTTGTTTTCTTGCGCAGCCTCACTTGCCCCTTTTCTCTCTCTTTCTCTCTCCTTCCGTCTCTTTTCTATTAGTACTGCTTTGCCGACAGACATTAAAGGCCTAAAGTCAACGAACTGGTAAGTTTTTTTTTTTCATATCTGGGCCAAGGCTTGATCGATCAAGAAGCAGTGGGCAGCAGGCAATGGCTTCTTTTTGGGTTTATCGATATCAAAATATGTGTCACTAGTCTGCTAGAAAACCGACACGCTCTTCCTCTTTTGCTAACAAGGGGGGGAGAGCGAGACGATCAAGCCAGCAAAGCCAGGTGCAGCAGACTTTATTAATAGAGGCCCGGTGTGGATCGACCCGCTTGTGAGTGGGGGGGGGGTGTTTCAGAATCGGCGGTAATTTTTAGCCCAGTCATAGCTTAGGCCTGTGCGTGTGACAAAAAAAGCAACAATGGATGCAGGCAAGGCGTGAGTCTTTATTTTCTTTTCGGGACTCGCTCCTGATGCTGCTGCTGCTGCTGCTGTTGCTTTTGCTTTTGCTTTGTGCCTTGCCCTGTAGACTGATTGGATTGGGCCGTTTATGCTACCATGCCGCGCCCTATATTTTTTGTCACATTCGTTGCCTGCCGCTCCCCCCCCCCCGATCCTGGGCGATTAAGCCACTGCCTGCCTGCCTGGCAACCAACCAGCAGGCAGACAGCAAAAGAGAGAAAATAACCACGCATTTTTTCTTGGCTTGCCCATGCCTCGTTTTCTCTGCCAGGCCTAGCGTATAAATAAATGGTCCAGCGCCTGCCTGCCTCTTGTCCTCGGCTTTTATTTTTTTGTTGCTGATTCCATAGGCTTGTTTCTCCAACACCCCCGTCTTTTGTCCATTTTCTAATCTCTTTTCCTTGTCCATTTTATATTCCTTTTTTGCATCAATAGCAGGAAAGATAAAACAACGCTTTATTATCAAGTAATACAAAAACCACCGACATGACCGGCTACGAACTCCGCAAGTCTGCACTTGTATCTGCTGCCACGGCGCCCAAGCGCGAGATCCAGTATCCCCACAAGCCCGACGGCAAGCCCAAGTACTCGTCCGAGATATTCGGCGAGAATGTCTTTACGCTGAAGACCATGGCCAAGGCCCTGCCCAAGCCCATCTTTGCCAGCTTCCTCAAGCAGCGTCGCGGCCGTCAGAACCTGGACAAGACCACTGCCGACTCCATCGCCCATGCGGTTCGCGTCTGGGCCATGGATCGCGGTGCCACGCACTACACCCACTGGTTCCAGCCGCAGACCGGCACTACTGCCGAGAAGCACGATGCGTTCCTTTCGCTCGTCAGCAACTTTACGCCTGGCGGCGAGGAGGTGACTCCTATCGACCAGTTCTCGGGCAGCCAGCTGCTGCAGTCCGAGCCTGACGCGTCGTCGTTCCCCTCGGGCGGCATGCGCTCGACCTTTGAGGCGCGTGGCTACACTATCTGGGACACGTCCAGCTCGATGTTTGTGCAGAACGGCCCTAACGGCACTGCCATTCTGTATATCCCCTCGGTGTACATCTCGTATAACGGCGACGCGCTTGACGAAAAGACCGTTCTTTTGCGCTCCAACGACGTGCTGTCGCGCGCTGCTACTGAGCTGGTCAACCTGCTCGAGCCTGAATGTAAGTTCTATCTTGTTTTATTTCCAAAGCATTGTTTCCAAAGCATTGGGCGGTTGGGTGGGCACTGCTGCTGGAAAGTGTGGTTTTTTTTTTTCATCCATTACTTTTTCTTATCTCTTTGATCACAGAGCGGCCAATTTTTTTCTTAGCCCTTTGCTCTGTTGCTTGGTATTTTGCGCTTTGCTACCACGAAGCGCCTGCCTGCCCATCCCGTTCATGCCCTGTGTATTGTGTATATATATCTATGCGCTTTGATACAGCCGCTGATCTGCTGATCCGAAAATGATCCGATGATTGGCAAAAAGAGGAGCATTTGCGCTGGAAACCCGCCTGTTTTTTTCTTTTATATATGCGAACCTGGGGCCTCCTGTCTTGCTAAATTAAATTCCCCTGCTCTTCTATTCTTTGATTCTTTGCGCTCCCTCCCTCCCCCGATAATAGCCCATGTCTCGCACGTGTACACCACGCTCGGCACCGAGCAAGAGTTCTTCATGGTCGACCGCACGATGTACGCGCTGCGCCCCGATCTCAAGATCACGGGCCGCACGCTCGTGGGACAGCTGCCGCCGCGGCACCAGCAGCTCGAGGACCACTACTTTGGGCGGATCCCGAGCCGCGTCATGAGCGCGATCAGCGAGCTCGAGCTCGAGTGCCTGCGGCTGGGCATTCCGATCAAGACGCGCCACAACGAGGTGGCGCCGGGGCAGTTCGAGGTGGCGCCGATCTTTGAGGAGGCGTCTGTGGCGGTGGACCACAACCTGCTGACGATGGACATCCTGCACAAGGTGGCGCACCGGCACAACCTGCGCGTGCTGTTCCACGAGAAGCCGTTCAAGGGCATCAACGGCTCGGGCAAGCACTGCAACTGGGCCATTGCCACGGACCGCGGCGAGAACCTGCTGGACCCGACGGTGCGGCCCGAGACCAACTTCCGGTTCATCATCTTCCTGCTGGCGGTGCTGCGCGCGCTGCAGGAGCACGCGGCGCTTCTGCGCGTGGCGATCTCGTCGTCGTCCAACGAGCACCGCCTGGGCGCGCAGGAGGCGCCGCCGGGCATCATCTCTGCGTTCCTGGGCGACCAGCTCAACGAGGTGCTCAACGCCATCGAGGAGGACCGCCCGATGAAGAACTTTAGCGTGCCGCAGTTCCAGTCGATCAAGGTCGGCGGCACGGTGCTGGACGTCAAGGTGTCGGCGCTGCCGCACATCGCGCGCGACCTGACCGACCGCAACCGCACGTCGCCGTTTGCGTTCACGGGCAACAAGTTTGAGTTCCGCGCGGTCGGCTCGAAGCAGTCGCCGTCGTTCCCGGTCACGGTGCTGAACTGCGCCGTCACCGCCGCGATCCGCGAGATCACGGCCGAGCTGCGCGCGCAGGTCGGCAGCAAGCCGCGCCCGTCGGACGAGGACAAGCTGGCGGTGATCCGCAAGTACATCAAGCTGACCAAGAACGTGCGCTTCGAGGGCGACAACTACTCGGAGGCGTGGGTGCAGGAGGCCGAGCGCCGCGGACTGCCCAACATCAAGTCGGCGCCCGAGGCGTTCACTTATCTGATCAAGGAGAAGCACGTCAACATGCTGACCAAGGAGACGGCGATCTTCACCGAGGGCGAGCTGCGGTCGCGCTACCACATCCTCAACGAGCGCTACGCCAAGGACATCATCATCGAGGCCGAGACGCTCAAGGCCATCGTTGGCCAGCAGATCCTGCCGTCGGCGTTCGAGTACCGCAAGTCGCTTGCCGAGGCCGCGGCGTCGCTCAAGGCTGTCGGCGTCGAGTCTGCGCCCGAGATCGACACGCTGCAGGAGCTGACGCCGCTGGTGGCCGGTCTGCAGGCCGAGTACCGCAAGCTCATTGCGGCCGTCGATGCCTGCGTCGCGCACGAATCGGACGACTCGAACGCGCACGCCATGGCGGCGTACAAGGACGTTGTGCCGCTGATTGCGAGCGTGCGCGCTGCCGCCGACGCGCTGGAGGTGGCCGTGGCCGACAAGTTCTGGCCGCTGCCCAAGTACACGGAGCTTTTGCTGACGATCTGAGGACCTATGTGTGCCTGATGGCGCGTTGTGTGCGGGTGGTGGGGTGTGGTTTCTTTTCCTTTTCTCTTTCTTTTCCTTTTAATTTAATCAGAAATAAATCCCTTTTCTCGGGAGGGACAGATCAGCTTACAACAACGGGTTTCTCTTTGCTTTTGCGCATCCCTTATCTCTCCTGTTTCGCTCGCAAGCACGCCTTTATACATATATATATATATATATTTATTAGTTGGTCATTCTCTAGCTTTCTCAGACCTTTGTATCCGCCATGTCGTTGCCGTTGCCGTTGCCGTTGCCGTCGTCGTTGCCGCCCCAGCCAGCCAGCGCCAAGCTGCAGGCCATCCGCTGGAACCGCCCGCGGCTGTCGATTCTGAACCAGCTGCTGCTTCCGCACGCAAGCGAGTACGTCGACATCGAGACGAGCGCCCAGGGACACCACGCCATCGTCAGCATGCAGACGCGCGGGGCGCCGGCAATCGCCATCGTCGCGGCGCTGTCGCTCGCAGCAGAGGTGAGCCAGAAGCGGTTTTCGACGGCCGCAGAGGCGCGGGACTTTATCACCGACAGGCTCGAGTACCTGGCAACGTCGCGGCCAACAGCGGTCAACCTGTTTGACGCAATCAGCAAGCTGAAGCAAGTGGTCGACGACGTCGCCGGCGACGCCGAGGCGAGCGGCGACCAGGTGGCGCTGGGCTACGTGGATGCGGCCGAGGCGATGCTGGCAAAAGACGTGCAGGACAACCTGGATATCGGCAGCCACGGGGCCGAGTATATCGCGCGGATGGCGAGGGAAACAATGGGCATTGGCGGTAAGATAAAGCTGCTGACGCACTGCAATACCGGGGCACTGGCCACCGCCGGACATGGAACGGCGCTGGGGATTATCCGATCGATGTATTATCCGAGGGAGGGGAGCGTGCTCGAGCATGTGTATTTTGGAGAGACTCGGCCGTATAACCAGGGCGCGCGGCTTACGTCTTACGAGCTGAGGAGCGAGGGGATTCCGGCGACGCTTGTTTGCGACTCGGCGGTGTCGTTTTTGCTGAAGAGGGACCCGAGCATCGTTGCCGTGGTGGTTGGCGCTGATCGCGTGGCGGCGAACGGCGACACGGCCAACAAGATCGGCACTTACCAGCTGGCTATTGCGGCCAGGCACCACGGGCGGCTGTTTGTTGTTGCTGCGCCGTCTACCAGCATTGATCTGGAGATGCCGTCGGGCGAGGCCATTGTCATTGAGGAGAGGGGCGTGGAGGAGATCACCATGGCTTCGGGCTTTGTTCGCGATCAGGTCGAGAGGGGCGTTTTGCAGAGGGAGACCCTGTGCGTTGCGCCCGTGGGCACCGATGCTTGGAACCCTAGCTTTGATGTTACGCCGGCGGAGCTTATCTCGGCCATCGTCACCGAAAGGGGCGTGTTTGTCAAGGCGCCGGGAAAGAGCGAGTTTGAGCTTGGAGAAAAGCGGCGGGAGAGATGAGGAGGCGTGCGAAGGGCAGGCTGGGCCAATGCTAGGTGCTGCCCCTATTTTCTTTCTTTCCTTCCTTCTTTGTTTCTTTCTTTTACAAGAAGCCTTGTGTTTCTCTAGCAAACCTGGCCTTGCTTTTTTTCTTCTTGTTTCTTTATTTCTTTATTGCCTTTTCTTGGCGGCGGCTCCTTTGGTAAATTGCTTATTAAAAAGAAGAGCGCAGAGTTCGTGGACGCCAGCATGCACAAGGGCAGCAAGAAGAAAAGGAGAAGGCTAAAGGCCCCTCTCGCCCTTCCTTTGAACATCCCCATTGCGTCTCTTTTAAATATAAACGTTTTTCCGGTTTTCGCTTTTAAAAAGAAACAAGGCTCGCAGACGCCAAGCAGCTTGCCTCATCGTTTTATATCAAAACGGCCAAGCGTAAAGGGCAAGAGGCAAGCGCATTTTTTTTGTTTAATTTCGTCTAAAGAAGCCAACCAAAGAGCGCTTGTGGGAAGACAGGGGGATGGATGGACTTGGTTTCGCAGGCTCAAAGAGACGGGCAAGGTAGAAAATAAAAGGCAGGAGGCCGATTTCAAAGAGCGAGCGAAATCTATACTATAAAGGTTGACTGCGTGAGGTTTTTCTTTTGTCTTGTCCTTTAAAGCGCCGTCATCGCTTGCCTTCTTTTGCTAGAAAAGAAAGCGGCAGAGGAAGACCAAGGCTAAAAAATGACGGCGACGAAGGAGAAGAAAAAGCACATTCGCATATATAATATGGAATAGGCAGGGCCACCCACACCTTTTGCATTTGAAACAGGCTTTTAAAGTATTAGAATAATTACTCGCTATTCTTTTTTTCTGCTCGTTACTCTATTGTTCTTGCTACAGTTATATTATTGCTCGTTTCTAATACCATTCCCGTTTACATTTTCCGATATCATCCGCCATTGTTTGGGCGACCGAAGCGCTATATACAGCTGGCGGCCTGCGTTGTTGGTATCTCATAATCACCCATCCCATATAGACAAAATATGCATACGCTGGTCAGAGTCGGCAAGCTCATAGGCTTTGTCTCGCTGTTTGCAGACATCGCCATCCTGGTGTACTCGGCCTGGTACGTCAAGCTCCACGTCAAGGACCCGTTGCAGTCGGCATACGTGTTCAACTACGTCATGACCTTTCTCATGTGCATCATGCTTATTCCCGTCAGTTTCCCAGGCACGCCGCTGAAAAAGGCAAAGTTTGCCAAGCTGGACAGCGAGCCAAAAATTGGGCCGGCCATCATAGGCGCCTGGTACCTTTCCCTGGGCACGTTTATCATCACAGACCCGATGTTCAGCATCTTGAGGGAGGGCAAGGACGACGACGACAAGAAGACGCCGTTTATCTTGTTTGTTTGCGGTGCTGTTGCCTTTGCGCTGGCGGGCGCGGTCATTATTGCCGGTGCTGTGGTGAATACGAAGGAGGCCGCCGCTGGTGGTGGTGGTGGTGCTGCTGCTCCTGCTGCTGCTGCTGCCCCAACTTCTAACGCTGGGCAGGGTTGATTTACTTATATATAGTATTCGAGTGTTTATTTAATTGTTGTTTGGCCGTTGGGGCCTTCAAAAAAGAGCAATAAAAATGCGAAAAGCAGCTGTCAGTGCCAACTCACGTGGATGCCTTGTGGAAAAGGCCCATAGGTGCTCCTGTTGCCGTTTCTATCGACTGCGACGTCTATCGACTGCGACGTATGGCGAAGCAAATAAAGTCGTGCTGGCTGCCTGTTGTGGAGCATATCAGCAGAAACTACGGCTGCCCGTCTTTTTTTTATTGTCCATAAACACCAGCTAGAACCGTTATACTCGCTATACTCATTACCCTCCCCCCCCACGCACGAATGGCGCTAAAGTACGAGCGCAACCAGGAGGCGTCCGTGTACATAGGCAACCTGGACGAGCGCGTAACCGACGAGGTGGTCTGGGAGCTGATGGTGCAGGCAGGGCCCGTGGTCAACGTGCATGTGCCCAAGGACCGAGTAACGCAGCGGCCCTTGGGCTACGGCTTCTGCGAGTTCCAGTCGTCGTCGGACGCCGACTACGCAGTCAAGGTGATGAACATGGTCAAGCTCTACGGCAAGCCGTTGCGCGTAAACAAGTCGTCTGTCGACAGGCGCATGCAGCAGGACGTCGGCGCCAAGCTGTTTATCGGAAACCTGGACCCGGAGGTGGACGAGAAGATGCTGCTGGACACGTTTGGCGTGTTTGGCCAGATGGCCCAGGTGCCCAGGGTGGCTCGGGACGGGGCGTCGGGCAACTCCAGGGGCTTTGCGTTTGCTTCGTATACGACGTTTGAGGCTGCCGATTTGGCCATCGAGGCCATGAATGGCCAGTATTTGGGCGGAAAGATGGTCAGCGTTGGCTATGCGTTCAAGAAGGACGCCAAGGGCGAGCGCCATGGGTCTGCTGCCGAGCGGCTGCTGGCGAGGGAGGCGCAGAAGAACGACGCCGATGGCGGCGCGCCTGGGTTTGGGTTTGGGTCTGGGTCTGGGTCTGGGTCTGGGTCTGGGTCTGGATCCGGTCCTGTGCCTGCGTCGGCGCTTGGATATGCGTACGGATCCGGGCCTGCGCCTGCGTATCCGGCCCAGACGCAGTACCACCACCACTACCACCCGCAGCAGCAATGGTGAGCAGGGCCAAAAAAAAAACCGTTCACACCGTGACTCGTTTGGCTCTTCTTTTTTTCAGGTCTGCCATTAGCAAAGGCAGGCGCAGGCAACAAAGCTGGCACGCTTGACGCTGCCCCCTCTATTTTTCTCTTTCTAATTGCTTCTTTTCTTTTTTTTTTTTTTTTCTCTTTCTAATTGCCTCATTTTCTTTTCTTTAATTTCTACTATTACACTTTTCCTTTTCATTCTTTCCTTCATTCATTCCCTCTCTTAAATCCCCCCTTTTTACACCCTCGCATTTCATGGATCTGCTCCGCGTCACCAAGGTCGACAACGTCCTGCTGAAACGCAACGGCGCAGACGAGCAGCTGGGTACGCTGCACCTAACGGCCAACCACCTTATATTCACAACAGGCCAGGACAGTCGCGACGAGCTATGGCTGGGCTATCCTCTGATACACTCCGCGTTGCTCCAGCGACCGCCTCGGCTGGTATCGCGACGCGACGGACAGGGGTGTACTACCAGGGAGGAGCTGGTGGCCTGGGCGCAGCGTGGCAGTATCCGTATCCGGTGCCACCACTTTGTGTTCCTGACGCTGCGGTTCCGCGATGTCCGGCAGATGTACGACGTCTATGCCAGCGTCAAGCGCGCGGCATGCGTAGAGAGCATCGATAGGCTGTATGCGTTTGACTATGCGCGTAGCTACGGGCAGCAGGAGGGCGGCGGGGATTTCGGATGGGACGTATATGATGCGCATCGGGAGCTTGTGCGCATGGGCGTGGGCAGCGAGCATCGCGGCCGGTTCTGGCGGGCGACGCAGGCCAACAGCGGCTATGGTTTGTGTGCGACGTATCCGCCGGTGCTGGCCGTGCCGACGCGCATCAGCGATACGACGCTGACGTATGCTGCGGCGTATCGTAGTAAGCGGCGGCTGCCGGTCTTGAGCTATCTGCATGCGAACGGCGCTAGCATGACGCGGTCGAGCCAGCCGATGGTGGGGCTGAAGCAGGCGCGGTCGGTGCAGGACGAAAAGATCGTCGAGGCCATCCTGGCTACGTCGGAGGAGACCGGCGTGGCGCCGCGGTTCGGCGGCGAGCGGACCAACGTCATCATTGATGCGCGGCCTACGACCAATGCCGTGGTTAACCGCGCGGTGGGCGCCGGGTCCGAGAACATGGACCATTATCGTCGTTGTCGCAAGGCGTACCTGGGCATAGACAACATCCACGTTATGCGCGACGCCTTGGCTAGGCTGGTCGATGCTGTGGCGGCTGATGGCGAGCGCGGCGTGGTCGAGCGTATCCGCGCGTCGCGTACCGACTGGCTGCGGCATATTGCCAACATCATCGTCGGCGTGCGCACTATCGTCGAGACCATTGCCGCGGGCAACCATGTGCTGGTGCACTGCTCGGATGGCTGGGACCGCACGGCGCAGCTCACCAGCCTGGCGCAGGTGTGCTTGGACCCGTACTACCGCACTATGCGTGGGTTTGCGGTGCTTGTCGAGAAGGAGTGGGCTTCGTTCGGTCATCAGTTTACGCTGCGCTGCGGCCACCTGGGCCATCCAGACAAGTTTCGCGTTGAGCGCGCGCCGCAGCCCAGGGCCAGCGACGAGGACGACGGCAGCAGCAGCAGCAGCAGCAGCAAAGAGAGCAACGGTAGTAGCAGTATGAGTAGCTGCAACGAAGGCGGCAGCGCCAGAAAGGAGAGCGGCGCCGATAGAGGCAGCGCCAGAAAGGAGAGCGGCGCCGATAGAGACAGCGCCGCTGCAGAGCCGCCCGATGCAGGCTACGATCTCCTGCAGACCGGCTCGGCCATGTTTGGCCGCTTTGCCTCGCGTGCATTCAGAGGCGTGCAGTCGCGCATCTCGTCGGCCATCCAGGCAGCCAGCGACAACCTCGACGATGCCGACGACATCGACCCGTTCCCTCTGTACCCCGAGCTGCAGCCCGGCTACGACCCTCGTCGCGATGCGTCGCAGCCATCTGGCGGCGGCTTCCGGCTAGGCCGCAGCAAGCACGACCACGAAACAAGCCCGGTGTTCCAGCAGTTCCTTGACTGCATGTTCCAGCTGTGCGTGCAGTTTCCGACCATGTTTGAGTTCAACGAGGTTTTTCTGCTCGACCTGTTCTATTACGCGCACTCGGCGCAGTTTGGCACATTCCTGGGAAACTGCGCGCGAGAAAGAGCCGCGCTTATCCGGGGCCGTACGCGCAGCGTGTGGTCCTGCATGCTCGCCGAAGACCGCGGGCACCGGTACGCCAATGAGCTGTATCTGAAGGACCCGGAGAGGGCAGAGACCGCCGTGATCGTGCCTGATCCGGGCTTTGTGCAGTACTGGACCAGGATGTTTTCGGGCCACGACCCAGCGCAAGTAAGCGGCGGGCCCAGTGGCAGCGAATCGGAGAATATCGATGCCGTCGATGCCAATGCTGCAGAGGAGGAGCCTGTCGACGCCGATGCGGATAGCGCCGCTGTCGTCGTGCCGTCTCGCTCGTCGTCCTCTTTTGAAAACGTCTGGGCATGATCGGTACATGACCGACCTATATTTCCCGCCGCCCCTTTACAATACTGAAATGGCATTGAGGGGATATGGCTGTTGCAATGAGCATTGTTGTTTGCGACGTGTCTTCTTGCTCCATTTATTTAATATTAGTTATTATTATTTGCTGCATTCGCATTCCATGTGCCCCGCAGCCATAACCTGAAATAGTCCTGCTATTGCTTGTCTGGGACCCGCCAAACCAGCCAATCTACCCTTTATTTTGTCTATGCTGTAACAATACCTTACAAATTCATATTCCACACCTCCCTCTATTGCAAATGTCGCTGTGCGCCCGCAGAAAGCACGTTCTTCCCGAGTGCCACGCGGTGCCCAGAACAAAGTTTTCGCTGGACGAGGACCGTCTGCAGCAGCAGCAGCAGGCAGCAAAAAGCAAGGTGCGCGAAAACCCAGTGTACCAAAACGTCAAGCACCACGCGCATACCAAGAGCTTAAAGCTGCTGCGCCGACACAGCCAGGTGTTCATGGGACCCGAGCTGCCGCACGACAAGCAGCTGCTCTATCGGATATTCTACCGCAACAAGAACCAGCATCGCGGGTCCTTGTATTTCCGTCGAATCTACGAATTGCGCCGAGCCCTGCGGATCCTCGATACAGTGAAGCTGCCCGAGATGCTGAACCAGCTGTTGCTTTCCTTTGGTGCTGAAAATGACCAACCATGGACTGCCTTGCCCTGCAGGGTCCATGTGGTGCAGGTGGCTAGGCGGTTGGCGGAGATCAACGACCTGGTTGAGAAGCTCGCGGAGATCAGTGCTGTTGCGTTTGCGTTTATGCAGACGCAGGTTCGGCAGACGCTGTTTATGCCCTTTAGCCTTGTTATCCAGGGCCTGGTTGCCAGGATGTTCCTTGTGTTCAAGGTCTGGCATAGGGATATCAGGGCGATATATGCTTTGCTGGTCGATTGGATCCCGGCGCTTCCCGCCTGCGTTGATAGCATAGGAGTCAAAGCGCAGCAGCAGCAGCAAAGTGAGCTGCTGGTGCCTGTCGATGACCTGACGTTTGATCCGCTTAAAAAACTCGTTGGCGAGAAAAGAGTCGCTGTCGTCGAGGAAATCCAAAAGACCGTTGCTGCTGCTCATCCCGAGAGCATGGTGGCCAATGATGGCGGTGGCAGTGGTGCTGGTGGTAGCGGCGAAGACCTTGGCGACGCTGTCTCCATGGACGTTGTTTCTAGCGAGTCTTCTGGGAAGTCGCCGCAGGGCCAGATAAAGAAAAACAAGAAAAAGAAGGATAAAAAGGACGCAAAGGCTAAGCGGGCTCGAGACATGTTTTTGGACCTATTTGAATAACAGCCATCGTTTCCATCTTTATTTTTTTCATTTTGAATTAATGGAAAACTTTATGCCCAGCGAACTGAACGCCTGCTGCCAGTACAAGGGAAACGGCGCTGTCACCGACAACACGGGCCTTTCGCCAGACGTACAACAGCCTTGCTCGTCAATATTCTAAAAGTAAAAAAAAGAAGAGGAAGCTTGGAGCAAGCCAAATTAGTACATGCATAATAATGGCCATATGCGACAGATTTATCTGCCATCTCTGGGACATCATTGTACTTACCGGCACCTTGATCCGGAACAGATGCAGAAACATATGGTCCTTGGTCTTTTCGCTCGCTGCAGCAGAGTACCTGCTGTCTCCCAGCACTGGGCA
>JANBOW010000043.1:0-22616 GCA_027575335.1 Coemansia sp. RSA 2599 | reverse complement strand
CGGCCAAAGACGCGCATGCGCATGATCTGGCCAGGCAGCGAGGGAAACAGGCGGTCGCGGATCGACGACCTGACGAAGAGGCAGCAGATAAAGCCCAGGACCACCAGCGCCAGCATCCACATAAAGTTCACAAAGTAAATGTGCGTGTCGTAGGGCTTGCCGCCATGCCTGATGTGGGCGTTGATCGAGCCAGTGAACGCCAGGCCGCCGCAAATCGAGGCGATGGACCAGCCCGTCAGAATGATTCCGTGGCAGCTGCTCATGTTGTTGATTCCAAACATGTCGGACAGAAACGCCGGTATCATGCCAAATCCGCCGCCGTAGCAGATGGTCGCTATCCAGATCAGCACCAGGAACCACCAGAAGCTGCCGTTTTCGACCGTTACCGGCATAAATATCAGGATGGTTATCTGCAGAAGAAGCAGAATCAGCATCGTTGCCTTGCGCCCGATGTTGTCCGAAACCAGGCCCACCATGACTCGGCCAAACATGTTGAAGCCGCCCTCTATGGACACCGCGACATACGCTGGAATCGGTGGGTCCCGGGGAGTCCTGCTCTCCTGCCCAAATAGCCTGTTAATCATGCTGGGAAGGTTGGATAGAACGACGAGACAAAACACAATGTTGGACATGAATGCGACGTACAGAAGCCAGAAATCGCGCGACTTTAGCGCCTCTGCAAGCGGCATCTTCACAGCAGGCAGGCTAGCCGCCAATGAGTGTATGTTGGCCGTCTGCTGCTTGGCCTCCTCGTGCATTTCCTCCTCTCGGCAAAGACGAACGCGGTCGCTGGCGGTGACCATCGGGATGCCGTCGAGATTGTGGCCAGGCGGAGGGGGCGCGATGAACTGCAGACAGAACATCATGACGACAAAGTTTACTGACCCCAGGATGAAGAAGGTGGACGGCAGGTTTGTGTACTGGATAAGAAGCTTGTTGATGTAGCTAAAGGCTAGAGCGCCACCGCCAAAGCCCATGACCGCGCACCCAGCAGCGGCGCCTCGGGCCTTCGGCCACCACTTGCTCACGGCTTCGATCGTCGAGACATAGCCGATTCCAAGCCCAAAGCCAGCAACAAAGCCGTAGCCAAAGTACAGCAGCGAGAACAGGCGCACAAACAGCGCCAGCGCCGTGGTTAGATGGCCTGAATAAAAGACAAGCATGCCGACCGTGCCCGACTTTCGTGGATGGCTTGATTCTATCCACGGGCCAAATATCGCGCCAGTGAAGCCAAGCACTCCAAGAGCAATGTAGAAGGTGATCTCGGCGCCGCCCTTGTTTGGATTCGACTCAAGTAGGCTGTTGATGGGCGCGTTGAAGATGGACCATGCGTAGACGGAGCCGTAGCAGAATTGAATGATGATGCCCGCTGGTATGACCATCCACTCGCGACAACGAACAAGGCCAAAGAACACATATCTGTCCTTTTCGACTTGCAGGGGGCTTGGGCGGTACTCGGTATGACTGAAATAATCTAGAATCATACCAACCACGCTCCGGGCAGCGTGGTTGGTATAGTCTTGGAAAGAACGACGGCCGAACAGTGCGCTTTCTTGGGCAATCTCACGCATCCTCCTGCTCTGAGGAAGATCGCGCATTCGATTGATTACAGTGCCTACAGCGCTATTGAATGCAGACCTGTTGCAAGGGTTGTTGCCGAAACAAAAGCTCTAGTTGAAGTATAGTGGCCAATAAATGCGAGAAATGTTATATAAACGCTAAAATTAAAAGCGAAAAAAAAAGAATATGGCAAATGGGGGAGCAGTGTCAGGTTTAAAAGTGTGAGGGAAATGCCAAGGGGAAACGATAAGAAATAGGTTTTTCTAAGCTGGTCGAGTACGAGGAAATGTTGCAAAGGCTTGAACCTTAAAAAAGGGGAGAAGGAATGGCCTTCCAGCTCACTCAGCAAAGAAGGCAAATGCACAGAGTACAAAAGACCTTGTTACTACAATAAAGATGCCCACCTTGATAGGCGAGGTACAAAGAGCTGGAGAACAACGAGCGCTGGCCAAGGATCATTCAAGTGAGCACAAACAAAATAGAAATTGTTTAACAAAATACAGTAATTTGCAATATGGTTGAAAAAATAAAAAGAAGGGCCAGCATAGGGTGAAAAATTGTGAGGCGCAATGTGGCAGGGGACTCAGCCTCAAGTGCAGAAACGCACTACCCTGCCTAATGCTTTGCTTTTTTCGATTGTCGACTAGCGCCGAGCAGTTCACTGAACACACAGGTGTCTATTGATGGGGGAGGCTGCAAAGCGATACGCACAGCTCGGTCCTATTGCGAGAATAAAAGAGGGGGGAAGGCGCATAATAAGAGCCAACAAATGACCCAGGGTAAGCTATTCCAAAGCGAGTCGAAGCTGGATAAGCTGACGTTTTTAGATATATGCCCCTGATGCACAGATATCTGATTCGACCACATGCTTCAATACTCTGCACTGCAGTTGATCCAGATGTACTTGGTTTATTTATCTCGAATGCAGCCCAGAAAAGGCGCTGCTAATGCTGTGGCAATGTCGAAAAGCCCCGCCTAATTGCTCATTGGCACAAAATGATGTAACTACAGGCGCTTTTTCCAAATTTGAAAATTTGAAATAAAACAAAGGTCATCTGTCAACCAAATTGGAAAACAAACATTGTTTTTTCTTTGGCTTAAACACGAGAAAGCCACCCTGTTTGTCCATTAAAGTAGAAATATTTATATCAAGGATTTAGCGAGAGGACATGCTCGTTGGAAGCGGAAGGACCGTGCCTTTCAGCGTAAAAAACCATGACATTATGTTCAAATGAAAACATTGTCGATAACTGCCAGCGAGTTTTGTATTCGCAAATTAAAAAGACAAGTAAACAAGATAAGCCAGAAATTAAACCAAATAATTGAATAAATGAGCGAACGAACAAATAACTTGCTAGCACATGTACCAAGACAGAAAAGAGCGGGAGGGCCGAGACCAGAATGTTTAGGCATTAGATCGAAGCACAGGCGGTATCACGAATTGATCTTTTTTTCATGTATATTATATATAAAACATTTCAAAGAGAGAGATGGAAAGAATATGGCATCTTACGGATTACAATAAAAATAACGGCAGCTTTAGTCACGGATCCAATTCGCCACGCCTGAGCAAAGCCGTTAGCGCTCATGGACGTGCCGCGATGCGCTGTGTTGTTTGGCTGGCCATATCATATCAAAGTGTGGTTCCGCTTGCCAAGGAGGACTCGCCCGCAGACGACATATGGGCGGCGACGGGCTCTGAGGGCACGGTCGAGGCGTCGTTGGCGGCAGTGGTGTGTGGAATCGCGGTCGGGCCATCGGACACGTTGAGGAAGTCGAGGATTTCGTTGTACATCATAACCTTCCACTCCTCGACAGGCAGATCGGCGTCGTTGAAGGACCAGTCAAACTTGCTCTCGGCGACGGGCTCGTCGGCCTCGTCGTGGTATGTCTCGAGGTACGGGTGGGCCAGAGCCTCTGCGGCGGTGATTCGCTTGCGGTGGTCGAACACCAGCATCTTTTCAAGCAGATCGACAGCCAGCGGATCAATGTTCGGGAAGCGCGTTTTGAAGGGTACGGGGTCGCGGTGGGGCAGCGACTGCACAAAGCGCAGAGTGTTTTCGCTGGCGATGGTCTGGATCACGTCGTCGGGAGGCGTTCCTAGAAGCTCTGTGATGATCGAGAACTGGTTGACGTGGTCCTTGCCGGGGAAGAGGGGCGTGCCCTCAAACATCTCTGCCAGGATGCAGCCGGCGCTCCAGATATCTACGGCGACGTCGTACTTTTGCCATGTAAGCATGATCTCGGGTGCGCGGTAGTAGCGCGTCGAGACGTAGCCGGTCATCTGCGGGTCCTGCACGCGGGCCAGACCAAAGTCGCAGATCTTGAGATCGCAGTTTTCGTTGATGACGATGTTGGAGGGCTTGAGGTCGCGGTGGATGACGTCTGCCGAGTGCACGTACTTGAGGCCGCGCAAAATCTGGTACAAAAAGTACTGGATAAACTGCTTTTCCAGCGGCCGCGACTGGCGCAGGCGGTGCAGGTCAGTGCCTAGGAGCTCAGTCACAAAATAGATGTCTTCGAGCGGCGAGATAAAGATGTCGCTCATGCTGATGATGTTTTCGTGCCGCAGGTGCTTGAGCAGCTTGAGCTCGCGGTACGTGCGCTTGGCCAGCACAGACGAGCTGAATGGATGCATGATCTTTTTGACGGCAACCGACTGGCCGGTCAGCTGGTCCCGAGCCGAGCTACAAAGCAAAATAGTGCATAGGTGGAAGAGGAAGAGCCGCTTGTTTAGCAACGCTTTTTTTTCGCGAGCTGGAGCCCGCGCGGCTGTGTGTTGTGTCAGCGCGCCCTGCATGCGCGTCGTGTCTTGTGAGACAGAGGCGGCGGCGGCGGCGGCACTTGCTGACGATTCCCACTTACCAGACTAGTCCAAAGGCACCCATGCCTACAGGCTGGAGGTCTGTATACCGTGTGGTGACCTCGAATACGGTGCCGAAAATGGTCAGTCTCACAAAGTCGGCCATATCGCGGTTCTGTGCGTGTATGAATGTACGTGTATTTGTGCGGGGGTTTTTGCTAATTCAGGAGGGAGGACAGAAAGCAGACGATGTTTGTGCTGTACTCTGCTGGCTCAGACAGGAAGGATACTCTTGTCTATCGCAGTGAAAAAAGAAAAGAAAAGAGAGTGGAAGAAAAAGACGATATTCCAAGGATCCGTTGCGTAGAACAAAGGCGGTGTGTAATAACTTGCAAAATATGCTACCAAAAAAACAAAGTGGAGACAAGAAGGAGGGTCAGAGCAAATGGAAGCCCAAGGCGACTTTAAACTAAAAATAATCTGCCATTCACAGGCTGCAGCCAGCCCAGCGCCGCCCTGCCCCCAATGCTCTGAAAAATACACTTTGCTCTGCTCCGCTCTGCCTTGGAGTTTATCTTTTTTTTGCTTGCGCAGGCACCTTGTCTCCAAAGACCTAGAAGAGATGCGGAGACACAAAAGCAGAGAGCTGCGAGAAGAGCGCAGGCCCAAAGATGACATATCCACACTGCTATCGCCGCGACCAGGCATCATCCAGGACAAGTACACGGCTGCCCCTGCTCTCAGATGCATGGCGACGTCACGATCTGCAACGCCAACATGGCGTGCAAACCGGCGCCTGTTCTCTGTGGGCACACAAGGCACAGTCATTCCGTTACAGTCGTTTCCTTGCGCGTTGGCAGAAAATGCGTTCGAACACCACAGAACATCATCGTCGGACTCGCAAGCCCATGTCTGCGTGAGTCACGGCGCTGATGATGCGCTTCGGCATGCGTGCCAAACGATGAGAGCCAGCAGAGCCAACCAGCAGCAGTTCTGTCGCATACATATCCCCACAAATCCAAGCTCTCCCCAAAAAATGTAGTAGGATTTTTCACAGCAAAAAAAAGGCTACCCAGTCAGCAAAAAAGATGGTCACTCATCAACAGCAACGGCTGCTTGCGGATTGTGGCAGGGCGCATGTGCAATGCCGCCCTACTCACGCCTCCTCTCCCCCGTTTGCGCGCCCGGATGTTCCGGGTCAGTTTTCAGACACAATGCCGATAGCGCGGCAGAGCCACTCCACGGTTTCCTCGCTGGCGACCCACGTCGCCAGGCTCATCAGCCGCGCGTCCCACCCAACGCGGTAGGTCGACTTGGGATAGCGGCTGGTCAGGGCATGCATGATGGCGCTGACGGCGTGGTACGTGGGGAGCGCAAAGATGGGCGCCAGCTCGTTGGACGTCTTGATGCGCCGAATCATCGGGTTGTACAGCTCCTGGTCGGTGCTGTTGCCCGCCGCAGCGGCAGCGCCAGTCTGCTCGTCCTCCGACGGCAGCGCCGATCTGCTCGGCGACCCGGCGGGCGAAGCCGATGCAACTGCCTCGTCGCCGGGAAGGGCTGCCGGCGCGGTGCCATGCGGCCTGGGCCTGTGCGCCGGGCGTCTGCCGTTGAGCCGGGCGTGGTGCACCTCGAGCTGCGACTCGACCTTCTGCCACAGTGCAGTTCGCGTGATGCCTGGCTCGAGAACAGACACCGAGATGTTGTTGTTGGCCAGCTCGTAGTGCCAGGCGCGGCTCGCTGCCGAAAGCGCGGCCTTGCTTGCGCAGTACACGCCGAACCCGGGTCCGATCAGCCACGACATGATGCTCGATATGTTGACGATGCGACCGCTGCTCGCGCGCAGCAGCGGCATAAACTTTTGCGTTACGCGCACAGGCCCGTGGAAGTTGACCGTCATGCAGTGGTCGATAAAGCTGGATGCAGAGATGTCCATTGGCCCAAACGCCGTGACGCCCGCGTTGTTGACCACGGCCGCCAGCGGGATCCGCCGCTGCTCGAGCTCGGCCACCACCTTTTCGTACGCATGGTCCACCGACTCGGCGCTGGCCACGTCCAGGATGATCGGGACGATTGCGCCCGTGCTGCTCCTCAGCTCGCTCCGCCGCCCGGCGTCGGCGGATGTCGAAGAAGACGCGTATCCGTTGGCTCTTTGCTTTTTGACACGCCTGAGCCGCCGCTGATGCAGATGCTGCACGCCCGAAACTGTGCCAAGCGCACGCCCGGCTGTCTGACCATTGCTGCTGTCGCTGTCGTCGCCTTTGCTGGCCGCGGGACCTCTTTCGACTGCGCCGTTGGCGACCTGGTGGCGCCTCTGCCGCCTTTTTGACGGCGTCTGCAGCGAGGTCGCTAGGCGGAGAGCCCAGGGCGACGACGAAATCCAGGGATTGCGGTCTATCTTTTCTGGCCGGATGGCGTCTAAAAAGTCGCTCTCGACCCGAGCGCCATCCTCCCAGCTCCGGACGCCTGCAAACACAGTGTATCCGCACGAAGCGAGCGCAACAGCGGCGTCGTGGCCGATGCCCGAGCTGGTGCCTGTGACCAGAACCGCCGGGTGGTAGCCCTCCGACGGCCGGTTAACGGGGAATTTCACACGGGCCTTGGGAAGCAGGGACAGCGCCGAGCAGACCGCTGCATGCCACCAGTTCGACACTGTATCGACCACGGCCAGGGCCCACGAGGCCATGAACCCGAAAAGCGAGCAGAGCAGATACAAAAAGTGGTTTTTGAGAAACGAATCCATGAAAAAGCAATTAGAAAAACATCTAAATGTAAAAAAAGAGTACAGAAAGCGAACAAGGGGAAAATAGATATTCGAAGGGGGGTTGTTCCTCAACCAGAGAAGCTGAGTAATCCGATCACCTCCTCATCCTTGCCAAGAAAAATCCTTTGCTTGCAAATTATATACGGTGGTTGCGAGCTGGCGCAGCGGCAATCAGCGGCGAGCTAATGCCGCAGCTGGCGTCGCTTCTTGAGAAGCATTGCCAGCGCCTGTCTCCGTTTCTGCGCCTATGTCTGTTTCTGCGCCAGCGCCTGTTTCTGCTTCTGCTTCTGCTTCTGATTCATCTGCGTCGGCCTTGTCGGCCTTGTCGACTGTGTCCCGGTACTCGGCAATTGTGAGGATGAAGAAGCCCACAAGGATCGAGCCGCCGCCAACAAACACGTTCCACGCCAACACCTGGCCCTGGACGACCATGTCCACCACGGCCATGACGGGGATCGTCAGCATGACGCCGATGGCTGCAAACAGTGGCGAGGTCAGCGCCAGCGCAATCATGAATCCGCCGTTGTACGCGACGCCGAACAGCGCGTTGGCGACGATGTACGCGAGCTGCTCGCCGTTCGGCCAGTGGAAGCGCTCGACGCCCGCGATGCTCAGAAGCGGAACGGGCACCCAGTACACGACAAACGTGGCCAGGCCAAGCAGCGTCGTCATAAAGTTGACGTGATACAGCGAGTGGAAGTCCCTGGGCACAGCGTACTTTTTGTACAGGACCTGATACAGGCCGATGCCGCAGGCACAAAGCAGCGAAAGCAGGTCGCCAAAGAGCTCTTTTCTGCGCATGGCAGACCGCTCCTCAGACGACATGGCCTGCGCGTCGGCGTCGTTGCCCGTAAGCGTCATAAACACCACGCCCACGATGCTGATGGCCACGGCTGCGCACTTTGCCACCCGCACGCGGTCGTGCAGCAGCAGAATCGAGAACAAATAAGCAAAGAAGCACGACATGTTGTAGATGGCCGTCACCTTCGACATGCTGGTAAAGCCGACCGCCACGTACCACAGATACGCCGACGCGTTAAGCAGCCCTGCAAGCAGAGTGGTCAGCAGCAGCATGCGGAAAAGCACCCATCCCGGCCGCTTTAGGGCCAGCCACCGCGAGCCGTCGTCGCAGCTCTCTTCGTCGAGTTCGTCGTCCGCCACCTTGAACACCTCCTGCGGCACGTCGCTGTCCAGATCGTCTGTCTGCACGCGGTGGTAGTGCGCGGCCGAAGACTGTCCTGCCGCAGCACGTGTCCTCGGCATGGTTTCTGGGTCTTCTGACGACGCATGGCCCCGCTGCACAATCAGCTTGGCCGAGGCAACCAGCGTCTCCAGCTTCAGGGCCGCCAGCGAGCGCGAATTGCGCTTGGTCTTCTCGTACGCCGTGTGCAGCGGCAGCATAATGACCCAGAACGAGTGCGAGAACCATAGGATAAAGTAGGGCTGCACGTACGACTCCTGCACGTTGCGGATGATGATGGTCTGGCCGACGAAGGACAGGATGCAGATGAACAGCGCCGACGCGCCTAGAATCATGCTTGACCTGGCCGATGGCCGAGACAGGCCGATGCTGCTCGGCGCTGCCGGCTGCCTGGGCTCCGGCGCGGCAACCAGGCCCGCTGTGTCGCGGTGGCCGGCTCGCTCTACGATTCTGCCATCTCTGCCATCTCTGTCGAGGTCTGCAAGCACGGCTTCCGGCGTGCCTCTTTGCTGCTGCGTCGGCCGCCGTGTGTGCAGGCCGATGCTACGATGCTCCGCCATGTATGTATGCGTGCTGACGGATACGCCGTATGGCTATGATGTAAGAAAGAAGAATAAAGCGAGGGGCAAAAGCACAGTTGATAAAACTAGATTTCGCCAGCGAAAGGATAAAAGAAGAGCAATTGCACGGGAAGAGTAGGAGGGAGGGGGGAATATATGAGTGCGCAGAAAGAGAGGAAAAACGCAGCGGCACAAGTCTTTTAGATGCAGCTATTTTTATGAGCACAACAAATAAAAACACGGCACGCCCTTTCCATATACGAAAGTCGTTTTAGCATACCTGCCTATTTTCCCCTCAGTGACGTTTCTAAGTTTCTGCTTTATGAGAGTAACCGTTTTTATTACAGCAGCATTCAATGCCTTTTGTCCAAGAGTTCGATGGTGTTTATGGCTTTATTGGTTGTACATTTAAGACAATTTTAAAAATAAAGGCGCGCAGCCGACCTACATGACGGAGCAGCCGCAGCCGCCGCCCGACTGGCTCGCAAAGGGATCCTGCGACGGCGGGCCCCATATTGACGGCAGCAGGTAGTCCTTGGTGTTCTGTGTGTAGGATATGAGCGACTCGCTGGCCTGCGACACGGGGATACGCGGCAGCTCCAGCTGCTCCTTCATGCGGTTGTTGTGCTCCATTATCTTTCTGAGCTTGTGGTCGAGTGCAGAGGACATTTTCCAGATACAAGAAGGTATAAGAAGGGGGGAAGAGAATGCGAACAAGAGCCGGCCTTTGGAATGAGGAAATTGACGCTGACGCGCTAAAAAAGATAATTAATGGAATATAGTCAGTCTCGGGCGGGAAGGAAAGAGGGCCGAGTCTCTGAAGAACAGAGAGACGACGACACACTCAAGCAGCTGGGCCTGCACATGTATACCTGAGGGAAGGACAACGCTGCCAGCGCCGCCAATCAGCGCTCGCTTGCTACATGGCAAACAAGGCAGCGCAGGCACGTGCATGCTAGGTGGCTTTGTGCGCCTTCGTCCTCTTCAGCAATTGCAATAGCAGCAGCAGCTATCGCTACCGCTACGGCCACAAGCGTACAAGTGTATGTGGATGGCCCTGCTGTTTGCTTCTTCGGTCGTTGTCGAGGCATGCGTATGTGTCTTCTCTACGGGATGCCGGGATCGCTGCGGAACAAAGGCCCGCTCAGCCCTTGCTCTAGCGCTTTTGGCAACGCTGCATCTTCCGAGAAAGGCCGGCCATTGCTGCCCAAAACAGAGGGGGCAGAGGCAAGGAACAGGCGAGCAGTAGCACTTGCGCGGTCTGGCCCTACAAGGCTGCCCTGTCCTGTCCTGGTCTGGTCTGGTCTGCGCCTGCAGGGGAGCGGGGCCGGCTGCCTGCCTGCCTGCCTGCTGTGCCTGGCACGGCCTGTTTATGGCCGTGGTTCTGCAAGAAGGCCCTTTCGGCCGCGGCAAAAACACTGGGTATCCCAAGGCATCACAATGCATCGATTGATCTACCTCGGGCTGTTTTTTTCTTAGAGAACAAAATTGCTTTTCGGTGTTTCAGTTTGGCTGCTTCTTCATTTGTCTTTTGCGTCTGTTACGACCCTGTTTTTTCTTGTTTGTACTTTTTATTTCGTTTTCCAAGTCTCCTTCCTTCGCCTCCCCTGCCTTGTCTTCAAAGGATCCCTTGCCCTCTTGTGCAGAGAACATAGATACGGAATCCGCGCAGGCGTCTCCCCCCGGCCCGACCACGACTTTGTCTGGCGCAAACCCCTTCCAAGAGCTGCTTTGCATCAGTCTGCAGACAAGCCTAGAGCCAAGCTGATAACGCAGAACAGCTGCCGCCGACGCGCCAGACCCCAGAAATGAACCCCATTGTGAGGTAAGTGCGCGTAGCATCGCCCACGCACGTTCTCCACGGCCTGCGGCGGCCAGCGGGGCCAAGTGGGAAGCGGAAGAAAGTAGCATCGCCGCTCAGCTTGTTTCTCAGGCTCACGACTTTTAGCCATTGCCCTCTTTTGTCGCCCGCGGCTGTGCGCGCTTCAGGAGCCCTCTCTCTTCTCTACTTTCCCCCACCTTGTTCCTGCCCGCCCTTGTATCTCTGTTTTATTCGCAATGCAGCAGCCGCCTCTGGCCAGGGCCGCTCCCACACCGCCGCATCTCGCGCTTTCTGCGTCGCTGCCCCCGACGCCCTGCGCAAGCAGCCTTGCCCTGGGCGCCACCCGCCGCAAGCGCGGCCAAAGCGTGCGCAAGGTGCTCGGCTGCATCCTGTACCCGTGTCTCGCATGCCTGCGCCCGCAGCTGTCGACGTCTACTCACCCGCCAGCAGACTTTATTCTTTTCCACCCTCTCTTTAGGCGCTACGTCAAGCACGCGACGCTGATCGAGCGGTGCTTCCCGCCCGAAAAGTCCGGCGAAACCACGCCCAACAGCAACGAGCTGTCGTACCTGATCTACTACGCGCAGAGCAAGCCCGCCAAGCTGACAAAGGTCGGCGCGTATCTGTCCAAGCGCATCGCCAGAGACACGCACAAGTCGCGGCGCCCAGACGTGCTGATAAGCCTGCGCATATTCGGCTCGCTGCTGGACTCGTGCGGCCGCGACCTGCACTTCTTCGCAAAGGACGTGCTTGGCTCTCTCGACACCGTGCTTGCCGCCAACGATCCAGAGCTCGCAAAGGCCGCCACGCACGCCTTTGCGCTGTTCTGTCGCAGCCATACCGGCGCTGCCCTGGCCATAGACAGGGACCTCCGCCATATGTACACGCGCCTGATAAAGACGTTTGCGCTCTATGCGCACCCAAAGACTGATATCAAGGACGCTTCCAGCACGCAGATGGCCGCGCTCGGTCTCTGCGCCCTGCAGGCCGTCGCGGAGAGCCAGGCCACGTATGCCGCAGAGAGCTACTACGAGTTGCCTCGCATTGTCCGAGCCGTTGTCTCGCGCATCACGAGCGCCCCAGGCAGCGGCTCAGGGGCCGTCCAAGCTGCCGCTGCCGAGTACCAGGTCGCCAGCGTAGCGGCTACCGACGCGGCACCTGCGCTCGACGCAGAGCTGCTTGCCTCATGGGCCTGGCGCTGCCTGGAGACGCTTGTGCAGAAATCGCACGGCCAGCACTCGCGCATTATCATCTCCGAGATATTCAGGTATCTGGACAGCCAGCTGCTATGGCTTCCGACCCAGCTCTGCGTCGAGATCGTGACCGCCGTCATCGGGCGGCTGCAGACGCAGGACCAGAACATGGTCATTGTCGAGACGCTGGCCTTCCTCACAGACGGCACGCTCTCGTCGCATCTGTACCTCGAGGTCGGCCCCAAGGGCCAGAACAGCATGCTTTCAGAGATAGAAAGCAGCGGCAAAGACGCCGACGGCTCAATGAAGACCGCCAACAGAAGGGCATGCGTTATTCGGATACTCGAGAGCATGTTCTGCAGGCCCTACGTGCTAGTCGGCATATCTGTCATGGAGGCCCTTAATGTCTTGGTTACGTTTTTGCTTGAGACCGTCGCTGGCGAGCAGCCCGTAGCGCCAGACTACGCAGTCTTTGTGTCTGCGCTGGCTGCTGCCACTGACCCCTCGGCCGCCGCGGACAGCAGCCTCAATCAGTGCTCTGGCTCTCTTGCCGACTACTACCACCTTCTGGCTGCGATCGGCGGCCTTGCCACTCATCAGTACTACAGCTGCCAGCTCGCAGACATGGTTGGCTATCTAATATCGAAGATGAGCCTCGGCGACGAGTCTGTCTCTGCAGAAAGGCGCCAATGGCTTTTGCAGGCCCTCTACATGGTCCTGCGCTGCACGAACGGCGAGACCGCCGGCGCCGCGCAAGATCTGTCGGAACTTCAAGCCTGTGCCGGTGCCAGCCTGTCGCTGGACATCTTTGCGCCGCTGTTCACGCTGCTGACAAGCGATTGCTGGGAGCTGCGCGCGCAGACGGCCGACTGCCTTGTCGATATCCTGCGCCACAACTGCTCGAGCTATCGCGACTCGTCGTGGCCCAGCGTCTGGAGCCCGGCGCTGGTCGATGCCGTTCATCGCAAGCTGGAAGCGCTGCTGGCCAGTGCCCACGACCAGCAGCCGCTGGCCCTGCGCTCGGCTATGTATTCAGCGGCGGCCAGTGTTCTGAAAGAGCTGCTTAGTGTCCGAGGCGCCGAGGGCATCCAAGACGCGATCTGGGTGGTTGATGAAAGCGCGCCTGCTCAGGAAAACAGCTCGTGGGTATCTCTCATGGCCATGGTCTGGACAAAGGTCGCTGGTGTTCAATCGAACGTGGCCTTTGAGCGCCACGTCGGCTCTGCTTCCAAGGAGGCGCAGGCCTCTGGCTGCTGGGACGCCCTTGTCGAGGAAACCTGCCTTGAGAGCGCGCGGCGCATCATGGCCATCCCGGTCAACAGCGAGCTGCTAAACGAGCAGCTCGCTGCATCGCCCCTTTCAAACGCGGCTGATGCCGGCGTCCAGATCAGGGCGCGCGACATTACTAGAAAGTTTAGCGTCAAGACCGCGCTGGAGTTCCTCGGCCAGGACTCGCTCTCGCAGTATGCCAGCACCAAGGCCGAGAAGGCAAAGCACAAGAAGGCGAGCACCGACGCAACGACGCTTGTTGACCGTGTTCTCTGCGGAGCCGGCAGCGCTGCTGGCGCAAGCAGCGACGACGACCTTTATAGCGGCCCTGCCGTCTCTGCGCTCGAGCAGATCAATGGCATTCGCGCGCGCGTCTCTGTGGACTGGGAGGCGCAGATGCAGCAGCGCCATGACTCGCTGTCGATGCCGCAGATCAACCTCGAGCAGCTGCGCTCGGCGCTGAGAGACGGTTTGGCCATGCGCTCTAGCGACCACGTCGACGGCGTCGACCACGGCAGCCCTCGCGCGAGAAGCGGAATGGGGCTCATGACCATTGCCCGCGGCCGCGCGAGATCTGATCGCAAGGCCTCGCGGGCATACTCGACAAGCATGAGCTCGGCTGCAGAGCCTGCAGGGTTTGACAGCCAGTCGGAAGAAAGCGACGATGGATCGGACACAAAGCAGCTGGACGTCAGCAACAGCAACAGCAATAGCAACAGCAGCAGCAGAATCGGCAATGATCAACCACATGGAGACGGTCCCGGAATCGCGGGAAAGCAGACGTTTGCGCGGCCGATCCAGAAGCCCTCTGACATCTCGACCATGGGCATTGGCAACGACGACGTGGCTGACCTGACAGACATGGTCGATGCCAACGGCCAGCTGGTGTCAGACGAGATCCGCGACTTGCTTGACTCGATCGATGACGGCAGAATGCCGTTCCCGGCAAAGCCGTGTGCCCTTTCTGGCGCCGCCGCTGCTTCTTCCACAAAGCCAGGCGGCGTGTACGGGCACCTCGACGAAACGAGCTGCAGCTCTGCTGTGAGTACTCCAGTGATCAACCATGTGAATTAAAAAATTAGCAGGTGTCTATGATAAATGGGTTTTTTGATTTGTAAAGGAAAAGAATAGTTTAATATTTTTTAGCTTTAAAGGCAGTATAGCCCGTCGCATTAAACGGCAGTTGCCAAGCACTGGTTGATGACGTCCAGGAGATAGGTGTTTTCGAGCGCGGCGGCCACCCGCTCCTTGTCGTTGAGCTGCTTGTTGACGTGCTCCTCCGACTGATGCGTTCCCTCGCGCACCTTGATGTCGACCTTGAACCGCTCCGGCAGCGAGCGCAGGAGACGCACCCGGATGCACAGGCCGATCAGCGCAGCCATCGAGCAATGCGGGATCGTGGGCGTAAACTCGATAAGGACGCGGTTGGCGAAATCGTCGACGTAGACATGCTCTTTGTTCGTAACGTGCAGCTGCTCCAGCGTCAGCGGGTGCTCTGGGTCGTTGATGTTTCTAATGAGCTCGTAGACCTCGTCTGCATCAACCGGGTCGCTGACTGCGTCGTCAAAGTCGCTCTGCTGGATGGCCCGGGCCTTTGAGACGACCTCGTATACCAGCGGCGCGTCGTTCACCTTCTGCGTAATATTCATATTTAGTACAAAAAAGAAAGGGTGAGAGGTAGAAATAGAATTACAAAGACCAAAAGTGAGTAGGGGAAAGAAAATAAAGGGACGTGGAGAAAAGAAAGCAGAAAAGCATCACAACCCACCCTTTGCGATGGCGCTTTGTCAGCCCACGCTTGCCTTTGCTCTCCACATTCTTGGTGCTCCTAAATTCGTTTTTTATTTGTTATTTTTCTCTTTGCTTTGCGACTGGCACACTGCGCAACACTGTGCGTTTGTTTTTGTCTTTTTATCTCCCAGCCCACCCACTTAGAGCTAGCTAGCAGGCATGGAGGAGAAGCCAGTCATATTGGTCACGGCAGGCTACGACCACACAATCCGCATGTGGGACGCGCTCAAGAGCACCTGCACCCGGTCAATTCCGTACACAGAGACGCAGGTCAATCGCATGGCGCTGTCCAACGACAAGCACTTTCTCGCAGTCGCCGGCAATCCGCGCGTCAGCCTCTACGACGTGTTTAGCAACTCAGAGGCGCCTGTTCTGTGCCTCGAGGGCCACAAGAGCAATGTCACGGCCATCGAGTTCACGCACGACCACAAGTTCCTGGCAACGAGCAGCGAAGACAAGACGATTATGTGGTGGGACGTGTACGCCGGAAGCTGCAAACGCGTTCTGCAGAACGGCTCCATGGTCAACGACATCGCCATTCACCCGGACGGGCGCCAGGAGCTGATCATATCCTGCGACCAGAACGGCGCGGTCCGCGTGTGGAGCTGGCGGCGCCAGGAGGTGCTCTGCCAGGTCGTTCCGGAGCCGGACGTCCCCATAAGATCAGTGGCGGTATCGCCGAACGGGCAGCTGATAGTGGCCGGAAACAACCACGGGCAGGTGTTCGTGTACCGGCTGATCATCGAGTCGACGCCGCAGACGGGACGCACGGTCGAGCTGGAGCCGTATCTCAAGTTCGACGCGCACGAGGGGGCCCGCATCACACGCGTGGTCTTCAGCTCCAACGGCCGGCTGCTGGCCACCTGCTCGTCGGACCGCACGGCCAAGCTGTGGGAGTTCAAGGAGGGCCCGATTATGGTTGCGAGGGGCTCGCGCGAGGAGATCATCCAGGCCGGCGCAGTGCTTGTGCACACGCTGAACTACCACCAGCGCTGGGTGTGGGACGCGGCGTTTTCGAGCGACTCTGGCTATCTGGTCACGGTTTCCACGGACGCCCGAGCGGCGCTGTGGGACGTGTCTTCGGGAGAGGTGATCCGGCAGTTCAAGGGCCACCAGAAGGGCGTTGTCTGCGTGGCTCTGAACGATGCCAACTGAGCCGGAACCGGGGCCGTGACCAGCGCCTGCTTTGCTGGCCACTTTTACATACTAAACTGTTTCTCTACTCTGTCTTATGTGTTTTTAAGCAACTGCATTTGAATACCAACGCTGTGGTGGTGGTGTGTTAGCGGAAAAGCCTCCATGAATAGTAAGCAGCGACAGCCGATGCTATGCCTCCAAGACGCAGCACCAGCGCTATTTGGTGGGCGTGCTGGGCCCCAGGATCGCTCTTGGATTCGGAGCCCTCTATCCACTCAAAGTACGCAAACAGCAGGCTGCTGAGGAACGCCGTGAGGAACTGGGGGATGACTATAAACACGTTGTGAGTGCCCAGGATCGATCCCGCAGACAGACCGGAATGCCCGCTAGGTCGCGCGCCGCGGCCACCGCCGGCGTGTCCATTTTCTGCATGGTGGCTGTGCTCCGAGACATCGTCGCTGGTGCCGTCGATGACATTCATCTGGATGTCGCCGGTGGCCACGGGCTCGTACGCATGCTCGACGAAGGAGCCGGCAGAAGGCAGCTCAGAGGCGGACAGGCCGTTGCTGCCGCTGATGGTTTCGCCGATAATCGAAAAGGGCACCCAGATGGCCACGGCCCAGGAAAGGCCGCAGGCGCCAATGACCCAGGTCGCAGCGCCGACGCTCGACGTGAAGAGGGTCGCAAACATGCACGCGGAAAACAGCGCCAGAGAAATGGTCCACATTGTCGAAAGGCTCACAGACATGGCTGCGCGCAGCTTGCGTATGAGGCGGCTGCCCTGCCTGGAGCGCGGGCTCTGCGCCATTGCTGCGCGAGAGGCCGTGGCTGTGGAGTATGTGAATAAGGGAAGAACGACCGAGAACGCCAGCGACGAGATGGCCTGCGCAAACATCGCTAGCGAGCCTGCGCGCGTGCCCTCTTCCATGAGCTCGTCGTCGCTGTGGCCACTGGAGCGGTGCGCCGAGGAATAGAGCCCGGCCACGTAGGTCGTGCCGTAGAACAGAAATGGGAACCAGCCTATCCAGGCAAAGAGCTGGATTCTGCAGATGCGCTTGATGACCTCTGGCAGGTCTCGGAACGACGTGAAGACGGCGCCCAGCGCCTGCAGCCCGCTGCTGTCCTGGGAGCCCGGGCGCATGCGCGAAATGGGCTTTTCGTGCGTGAAGTAGCACGTAACGGCCACGGTCGAGCTGAGCACGAACGATGCCACCGTCGTCAGGACCTGCATCTGCGTCGAGCCCAGGAACGGCAGCAGATGGACAAGGTCCAGAAAGCCCATCAGGTAGCCGCCGACGTTGCCCACGCCGATCATCCGCGACGCCCAAGCCGTGCCCTTGTCCTGGCGCGCGGTCGGCAGCACGTCGACAATAAGCGCGCGCAGAGTCGCCTGGATGCTGTTGATGGCAAAGTCCAGGACGTAGAACGACGCGACGGCCAGCCAAACCACCAGCGTCGGGCGGTCGCCAGCGAGCTCCTTGGTCCAGCCGATGACGCCCATGCAGACGACAACCGCTGCCGTGGACCCGATGATGTACGGCCTGCGACGGCCAAGCCGCGCTGTGCACCTGTCGCTGAGGATGCCGACCAGCGGCTGGGTGACAAGCCCCGAAAGCGGGCCGGCCAGCCAGACCAGCGACACCAGCGACTTGCGCATGCCCAGAGAAAGCAGATACAGAGACCCAAAGCCCGTCTCGACGGACCACGCAAACTGCAGCCCGCCGAGGGCGAGCGTGAGCGTTATGTACTGCGCAAGCTCCGTCGTGCTTCTGGAGCCTGGCAGCCAGCCGCTCATTCTATCGTTGTAAAGGTCGGAGCGAGAAAGCCCGATGAGGCAAGAGGAAGTAGAGGCAGGCGCTGTCGTCTGTCTGACAGCGGCGATGCGGATGCGAATGCGATGAAGAGTGCAGAGCGGAGCGCAAATTGCAAATAAAAGGGGCAAGCGAGGCGAGACTTGTCAAAAGAAGAAAGAGGAGCAGGAGATGCAGAGCGACTTGTGGCAGGCGCAGCTTCTTCGATAAAGAGCGCTCGGCTGCAGCTCCTCTCTCTCGTGCTCCTTCTCCTCCCATCATATCTGCTGGGCTCCTTTTTCCACCCCCCCCTGCCATTATCCGAACAGCCCCTTGCTATGACAGCGACAGTACACAGCAGCGCCAAGACAACGACGTCGACGCTGATGCTCAAGAGCGACGGCCGGCCGCCATGGTACACGCCGGGTGGCAAGAACCTGCCGGTGTACATGGTCGGCATTGCCGGCGGCAGCGCCAGCGGCAAGACCAGCGTGGCCAGGAGGATAGTCGAGTCTCTGGACGTTCCGTGGGTGGTGATCATCAGCATGGACTCGTTCTACCGCCAGCTGACGCCCGAGGAGTCGCGCCAGGCGTTCGAGAACAACCACGACTTTGACCACCCGTCGAGCTTTGACTATGCCACTGCGCTGCGGGTCCTGAAGGACCTCAAGCAGGGGAAGGCCACACGCGTTCCGCAGTACGACTTCACGACGCACTCGCCCAGCAAAGAGACGCAGCACGTATACGGCGCGTCGGTCGTGATCTTCGAGGGCATCTTTGCGCTGTACGACCCAACGATTCTGCAGATGATGGACGTCAAGATCTTTGTCGACACCGACAGCGACATCTGCCTTGCGCGCAGGATCAAGCGCGACGTGGCCGAGAGGGCGCGCGACCCGCTGGGCGTTCTCCAGCAGTACGACCGCTTCGTCAAGCCGGCCTACGATGGCTTCGTGCGCCCGACCATGAACAACGCCGACGTCATCATCCCGCGCGGACTGGACAACCAGGTCGCCATCGACCTGATGATCCAGCACATCAAGCGCCAGCTCGACGAGCGCACGGCCACCATCATGCGGCCCGTGCTGGTCGACCGCTACTGCAGCAGCGCCGGTCTGCGCGACACGCTGGTGGCTCTGCCCCAGACCAACCAGGTGCGCGCCATGCAGACCATTCTCTGCGACCGCTCCACGCTGCGAGACGACTTTGTGTTTTACTCTGATCGCCTGTCGCGGCTGATTATCGAATGCGGTCTGGGTCAGCTGCGCCTGGACAAAAAGACCGTCGAGACGCCGATGGGTCTTCCGTACCAGGGCTACGAGCTGTCGTCGGTCGTCACCGGCGTCACGGTTCTGCGCGCCGGCGGCGTCATGGAGAAGGCGCTGCGCAGCGTTGCGCGCCTCGCCAACTACGGAAAGATCCTCATTGTCGGCGACCCCAAGACGCACGAGCCCAGGCTGCACTACGCAAAGCTTCCGCCGTCGATAAGGCATCACCAGGTGCTGCTGATGGACCCGACCATCGTGTCGGGCGCCAACGCAATGATGGCCATCCGCATCTGCCTAGACCACGGCGTGCCCGAAGAAAGCATCGTGTTTGCGTCCCTGCTTGCCACGCCGCAGGGCGTGCATGCAATCCAGGCCGCCTTCCCCAAGGTCAAGATCGTGGTTGCGCTGCTGGATCCGCACATCGCCAAGGACGATCTACTCATCAGGTCCGGATACGGGCTTTTTGGCGACCGCTACTTTGGAACCGAGTGCTAGCCGAGCAGGAAATCGCACCTTGGTCTGCGATCGTTCCTTTGCTCCAGCTTAATTTGGCTTGGCTTTTGTTTGAATTGAATTTATTGTTTTAAACATGCTTCGGCGCGACCACGCGTATGCACATGCAAATGCATATGCATATGCCTAGTCCTTCTCTTGTCCAGAGACAGAAGCCGCTCTGTCCGACGGGCTGGTCGTGGTCTGGATAACCTCGTCCGACGCGGGCGACTCTGGATCTCGCCGGGTGATCGTTGTCGTTTCAGTGCCGTCGTTGTTGCGAACCACTTTCCTGGTCTCGATGGAGCCATCGGGCATGGTGTACGTGCTAATGTGGTAGTAGCGGCAGTCGCTCTTTTCGCCCTCTGTGGGCTCCGGAAACAGCCGGTCAAAGTTGGCGATCAGGTCGCTGCGCAAGGCTCTGAAGAGTGACTGCGTGTTCTGCTGGCCGTCTTTCTGGTCCGGAATCTCGCGGCTGACGCTGCTTTCTATGTGATCCATTGCCTCGCGCAGCTGGCCAAAAAGATTGCCGACTGCCCAGCGCGTTGTGTCTCCAAACACCTCGCCGATGGTGCCAATCAGCCGCCCGCGCCCTGGGCCATCGGTGGCGGCGGCGGCGGCGGCATCATCATCGGAACAGCCGCTGTGCTGGACGTCGACGTTCTGCCACCGCTGCTGCTGCTGCTGCTGCTGGGGCGGATGCCTGGCCGAATAAGCGACGACAGGGAAGGTGCTGCGATCTGCGCGACGAGCAGCGTCGGCTGCTGATGCTGGCTGTGTCCGCTGCGGAATCACCAGTGGGTCAAAGAGCCCCAGCCGTCTGAGCAAGCGGGCGTACGGAGGCTCCCACAAAGGGTCCTGGTAGAGCGGAACCACCCTTCCCGAAAACATAGTCGGCATCAGCGCCATGTCGAAGGCGTTTCTCAGATCGGAAAACAGGTCTTCGATCTCGGCGTCCCAGGCGGACTGCTCCTGGGACCTGCTGGTATGCGTTTCTTGGCTGCGTACCATCGTCGTAAAGCAGAGTATCTAAATTGCGAGAGAGTGTGTGTGAAAAAGGCGAATTATTAAAGCACACTAAGCGGGTATATATAAGTAGTGAAAGAAAGAAAGAAAGAAAGGGAAGAAAAGGCGGAGAAAAGTGTGCGGTGGTGTGACAAAGCTGCCTTTTGGCCGCGATCTGACAGACAGGCGAGAGAGCATGGCGGTGATGTCTGGAACCTTCGAGTGCCTCCTCCCCTCCCTCATACACGAGCCTTCCGATTTGTGCAAAGACTTGGCAGGACGTCGAACATCGAACATCGAACATTCACAGCGGCAATAACGCCTTCGAAAGTACCGCTGCTGCTGCTCAGCTTTTTCCTGCGAGGTTCTTCGCTGGCCTGAACACGCCGCCGGTTGCTGCTCCACACGCAAAGCACTTTGGCGTCTTGCGATAGTTTTTCAGCGCGCACGCCTCGCAAAAGTAGTGCTGGCACTTGGTGACGACGGGCTTTTGGAACGGCTTGCGGCAGATCAGACACGCAAACGGCAGCTCTTCCGAGCCGGCCTTGGCGTCTATCTCCGGCTCTTCGTCGTGGTCGATGGTCCACAGCTTTGGGTTTTCTCTCTTGACGCCCGCCTGCGCCTCCTCAAACTCCTTCTCCAGCTGCCAACCGCTCTTGTACGTTCCTCTGTCGTGGAGGAAGATGCACGAGTCGCCGTAGCCGCAGTACCCGGTCTCCTTGTAGTCCTTGCACACGTTGGGCTGGTAGTCGAACACGCTAGTCGACCGGACGTTCGTTGGCGCCTTGAACGGGCCAGCGCGCCGAGATCCCATACCGCTGGCTCTGTTGGTGTAGCCCGCTTTTCCCTTGTATGCGTCGCCTGCGTCCTCGGTCGCTTCGACCGCCCTTTTCTGAATGGCCTCCTTTGCGTTCTCTGCTTTGTCACTGTGCGTGTCTTGCGCTTCTGGCTCCACGGTGCGTGTAGAGTCCATAGCTCTTTTAAAGTGGTACTCGACGGCCGGCTGCTGGTCTGCCGCGACACCTATCTCGTTGTCGACCTGCGACGGGCTGCTGGCTCTCTGTCTTGTTTGGCGCGTAGAGCTACTGATCCCAGATGTCTTGAGCAGCTTGGCTGGGCGGCCGCTGCCGCTGCCGTTGTTGCTGCCGTCGACAGCGGCGGTTCCGTAATCAGCCCCGGCCTCGCCTTCTCCAGTCTCTGTCTTCGCGACATCTTTGCTGCCTGCGGCTCCTGTGCCGCTGTGGATGTCTACATCGTCGCTGTCTGCGACACGCTTCCTAATGTTGGCGCCTCGCCGCTTGCTTTTCCTGAACGCAACCACCGGCTGGCCACAGTCCTCGCTGCTGCCCTTGTTGCATGCTTCCGACTCGGCAGCCGACATTTCCGGCCTGGGCAAAGTGTGAACAATAGCGCCAATTGGCAAGTTGAGAAACAAATTAAAAAGACAAAAAAAGGCTGATTAGCACACAAAGAGAACAAGAGGCTTTCTGGCACTCTCCCTCCCCATATATGCCTTTCTGGCCTCCAAAGAAAATGGCGGAGTCGAATGGCCGCGGCTGCTGGCTGCCGATTGCTTGCGCCTTTGTATGCAAGGGACCAGCAGCGCATTGAGCCAATCAAAGCGAATGGGTGCTGTCCGCTGTCGGTACCGCTGCCCCCTCCCCCGTATCGGCGCGCGGTCGTCGTCCACGAGCCGATGGCCCAGCAGACACGCCTGCAGGACGACGCCGTTCCCGGCTCGACCTCTTTGCTCGCTCAGCCGGGAAGGCGCCTGGGGACCTGCCTCGCTTGCCGAGCCGACTCCGCTGTGACCTTTGCCCAGAAACAGCAAGCGTCGCAGCAAAGCAAAGCAAAGCACGCCTTCGCTTTAGCCGTCCCCCAGACGACCTTTTTACCTCCCTTTTTCGTAGGCGTCCTCTTTCTTCTATCGCTTTGCGTGCTTCTTTTTAGATATCCGCTTTGCG
>JANBOW010000042.1:0-23027 GCA_027575335.1 Coemansia sp. RSA 2599 | reverse complement strand
TTTACGAGGGATGATAGAAAACATGCTCGAGAAAATCCTCAGCTGTGTAAAAAACCTGGCCACAATGGGTGCAGCGGAAGGGTTCGATGCTGTCATTCTGCGTACGATCGGCGTAGGTGGCAAGTTTCTGGAGCACCATGTTAAGATTTCTAATAGAAAGATTTGTTTGTAGATTGTGTAAGAAAAACCTTGGTACTTGTAAATGTATTGTCTCGGTTGGGATTTTCTATGGCCATTTATACACTTTACCTTGCGCAAGAAACGCAGAATTATTAGTCATAATATTTATTTTATTCACGCAGATAATATCAGATGCAGAGGCAAAACAAGCAGCAATAATAAGGATAAAATATCTTGTCGTTTTCATTTTGTACCAGTCAAAGAGGGCTTTTCACTGCAAACATCCGCTGTCTCTACCTTTCTTTGCACTTTTACTCTTTTAAAATCACGACCGTGATTGATATTTGAAAAAATAGCTTATTCAGGTCATAAGAAAGCAGATGCTCATCTAAACGAAAGCATATTCAATGGCGCAAAAATATTTCGTGGCCCTGATAATATATTCAGTGGTGATAATTGTAACCGCAAGTATGCTCTTGATGAGGACCTTGATAAATATCTTAATGCTGTTTGACATTAGAACGAGAATTCTGCTAGTTCAAACCTACTTTATTTTAGAAAAACATATTTTCTTGGAAATAAACTACTGGCTATTAATTTTATCTGCCAAACAGTCAGGACACAATGGGCGAGTATTTTTTGGTTCATTTGTAGAAGTAGGAATAGGGGGATTATTTTCAGCAGCCATCATATTAAAGTACAATTGTCGTCTAGTGTTGATAATAGCAATTAAAAGATGAAAAAAAGGAATAGACATTTTCAAGGCCTCCAATGGCGAGATTTATATATCCCAAGCGCCTCTTCAAAAAAAATTAAAATAGTACTTGTTTGAACATCTGCTTTTTAGCCACCTTTCTTTTTTGTTAAAATTATTAATTGAGAAATCCATTTTTTTCAACAGGGAAATTGGAAATAGATACAATTTCCGCTCTATTCATTTCATATTATTTTTTCAAAACACAAAGCGCAATTTTCTTTGGCTACAATGGCTCAAATAAACAGACATTTATTTTGGCAATATCGTGTATTAAAAAATTTAAAACGAAACAGCAGAGGTTGCTAGTGCTACAGGTAGGAGCACGACAAAAAGCAGATATTACCTCACCCATTTTGCAAAAAGAAAAATTAGATTCCGATTTCAACAGTTGATATTTGCACTTTGCAAGCTAAAGTAGGCAATTAAGATAAAATAGGCAGAGAAACAGATATTTTATTGAAACATACATCAATTCTGGAAAAAAAAATTGGAAAGAAACATCCGGTATCATAGTTTCTTTTTGAAAGGCTCCATGTCTATTGTGCAGGAAGTGGGGACGTATTTTAGGAGATGGTCGATGTACGCTTCGGGCGTAATAAACAGTTTGCCGCACTTGGGACACTTGTGTCCAATCAAAAGCTTGCTTATTGCCGACATGAGACAAGTAATATTTAAGGGTGAAGAAACAGTTAAAATTTTACTATTTACTTTGCGCTGCGAAAAAAAAGAAAAGTGCCAAAGTAGAGACCTGCTGGGCTTGTATACAGCAAAACAGTTGCTCAAAATGAAACATTTAAACAACAAAGCACTTTTTTATAAATGATTTTCATCATGAATATATGATATAAAACTAAAACGATAAATAATCAGCTTGTAAAAAAAAGATTTAAACCCCCCCAACTCTTACTCAGTAGTTTTATATATTACACAAGACGCTTCAAGGCGTTTGCAGCGGCAAGGGTAGCAGCTCTTGCCTGTTTCTGCGCCTCGATGGCTCTCTGATGCGCGGCCCTCGCAGCAGTTATAGCTTTCCCCGAGGATGACCGCAGGTTGGATATGGCCTGGTTAAGCTTATTAATGGACGAGTTCATCTGGCTTGCTGCAGAGTTGTCTATGGCAATGGCCTGTCTTACGGCGGCGGTGTCAATGCGGACGGATGCGCGGGCTATGAGATCGGGCTCGGCGATGGGCGCGGAGAACGCAGAGGTGGCGAGGACGAGGAGTGCGGTGACAACGGTGAACTTCATTTTGTTGGGCGCGTGGATTAGAATGGAAAGGGCGTGGTTGGAGACAAAGAAGATGGGCGGTGTTTCGCTAGGATATATTTGTTGTTGGTGTCGATGGAATGTTTAGCGAGGTAGAGTACGAGACAAAAAAATAATAGTCGTCGTTTTTTCCTGTATTTATATGGAAAATTTCAAAACTTGCAGATACTTATGAAAAAATGGGTTTATTATATTTCTCGCACTTTCTTAACCCGTAAATAAACATATACAAATCTATTTTTAGAAGCCCAACTACTACCACATACCACGCGTATGCAATTCATACATGTAGAGCATGCAGAAGGAAAGATACCAACACAAAACCTATTTATAGAAACACCCGTAGATAAATTAAAGACTATCTGCAGAAATTATAATATTTCAAAGTGAAAAAAGCAACCAAGGCTATGCAAAATCGCTGTTATCGTCGTCGTCGTCCTCGTTGTCGTCGAAAGAAAAGCCGCCGGTAGATTTCGCGTTGTTATTGTGAGGCGACGAGCCGAGATCACCGGGGCTGACAAACAGCGGCCTGTCGTTCTTCAGCCCGCCCTGCGCCAACGACCCGGCAGCAACCAAGGGAGGAGCGACCATGGGGACCAGATCGTCCATTGGCTTTTCCTTCGATATCCTGGCCCACAACGCCTCGCCGTCCGAATCCGACGACTCCTCGTCATTGGCGACGCCGCGGGCGCCCTTGTTGGCTACCAAGGCCATGGGATTGATCCCAAAGACATCCAGGGTTCCCGACGCCATAAACTCGTCCAGCTCCCCTTCGTCGTCCAGCTCCCCCTCTTCTCCGACACCGTCGTAGTTGCTATCCACAGCCGCGCGGCTGTTTGCTGCAGCGGGTCGAGGCGACTGTGTCGTTCGGCCGGATTTCTTCTTTCCAGGCTTGCTGCCGCTGCTACCGCTACTCATTGCCGCCGCCGCTGCCGCCGCTGCAACAGTGGGGACCTGCGACGCGGGATCCTGGGACTTGGACGACTTGGTTTTGCTGCGCGCAGCATTGGTGCTTCCCTTCTTGCGTCCGCGTCTTTCGACCTTGACGTCGCCGTTGGCGTTGATCCGCGTGCGCACGACGCCGGCATCCTCGATCCACTCGCCCGACTCGTTGATCCTGGTGTTGCTCGCCCCCATGACCGCCGTAGGCGGCGCCGAGTCTCTCGACTGCCCAGCAGACCTATCCGCCGCCTGCGCCGCCGTCTGCGCCGCCTGCGCCGCCTGCGCCGCGCCATCATGGTAATCCAGTACGGATTTGACATAAAACGCCATATACGCCTTGCCCTTGGCCGGGCGGCCCTGGCGCGCCTTGTTCTCCTCGGCCAGCCCCAGGACATCCCGGATATCAGCAGGCGTAACCGTTGCGTCGTCGAACTTGTACCACTGGCCGCGGTGCTTGGCATACGCGGTGTAGTGGCCGGTATCGAGATGGCCGATGTGGTCGATGATGGCAAACAGGGTGTACTGGCAGGCTGGGTTCGAGTGCGTTGCGTCGGTGCGTCGTTTGCCTAGGGTGGCGCTACCCCCGGGACCGTCGAGGATGGGGATCGGCGTGTCCCGGGGGACGCCGGCGAGGTTCGCCGGGTCGTCGGCGTAGCTGTTTCGGTCGTGGACGGCGATGCCGCCGACGGACGCAGGCAGGGCGCTGCCGGTGCTAGAGGTGGCGTTGCCCGCGGCGGCCTTGAGTCCAGCGACCGTCTGGCTGTGCGAGGCCAGGGCGGATGCAGTGTACGGGGTCATGTCGATATGCATGGGAAGTCTTACGAACGCGTCGACCTTGGTCGTCGTCGTGGTTCGGCCGCCCGCCGAGACGTGCTCGAACCGCTTGAGCTGAAAGGTCAGCACCGGCGGCAGCTCCTTGATGCAAAGCTGCTTGATAGCCGTGGTGCTGGTGTCGCTGGCGCCGTGCGTGCTGGTGCAGCGGTCGCAGGTGTAGGCGCCCGCGGGGAGCGGCTCGGCTCGGGTGTAGTGGGTCAGACAGTCGTGGAGCGTCAGGACTGGGAAATTGCCTTTTGTCAGCGATGCCTGGGCGCGAGGACCCGTGCCTCTGCGCGACCTGCTGCTGCCGCCCTGGGCGCTCTGCTGCTGCTGCTGCTGCGACGGCGGCGACCGCGTCTCCAGCCACTCGTTGAGAGCCGCATCGATGGCTCTCGGCGCCAGGGACGCCAGACGCGTCGGGATATCCAGCGAGATGTCCAGCATCGGGTCATGCGCATGCGTGGTGTTCCCGCATCGCGAACAAGTCACGGTGCTCTGCAAAACGCCGGCAAACGCCTGGTGCACAAGACACTGGCAGGGATGCAGATACGAGTGGTGCGCGGGGCGCTGCTGCCCATCGGCTGGCATCGCTGCTCCAAGTACGTTTTCGGTGAACCCGGTATGCAGGGTATCGAGCATTGCCATCAGACACTCGTGGGCGTCCTGTTGGCCGTAGCCGGCGAGGTCGTTGCGGAGCAGCCAGAGCGTGCGGAGTAGCCGGACGGGTCCGAACGGCGTGGTTTCGCCCGAGAAGAACGCCTGGAACGACGATTCCAGCTCGCACGCCATGCAGGCCGACGCCGCTGCGGTCGCGCCGGCGGGGGCGGCTGTGGCGACGCGGCCGCCGCCCAGCATCACCTCGTCTTCGGCGTCGCTGGGCGTTTCCAGCGCGTCTGCCGCCATCGTGGTCGCCGTCGCCTTCGATGGCTCGTCGCGGCCATCCGGCTTCCCCGGCTCGTCCGCGCCGTCGCCGTGTTCCGGCGGTCTGCTGCGTAGCCACAGCGGACGCCCGACGCGACAGGTGCTTGGGTGGTGGCCGTCGCTAAGCATCCACCCGCGCATCAGCGGATTGTGCACCAGCGTCTGCAGCACCACGCTAAGGTAGCACGTAGCGCCCAGGTTGTACAGGCCGCGGACGCCCGAACACATGTGCACGGCCCCGTGTTCCTTCAGATACTTTGTCTGCGCCGGCGACAGGTCGGAGCCGGTCGACACGATACGGGGTCTTTTGGCCTCCGGCTCGGCCGAGTCGCACAGCGCCGCGTGCCACCGGATCTGCGCGGCAAGCAGCCAGCTGTGCACCGTGGGGTCGTACACGTAGTCGTTGCATTCCATGCAGAACACGACCATGCGCGAGAAATCAAACGCAAACGGATGCCCGTGCTCCCTCAGATGCCGCACGATATGCGGGCTGGCGCCGTCTCCTGCGCCTCGGTGCGCTTGCGTCCGCCAGCAGCCGTAGTGGTCGCACGAGAGACACGCGTGGAGCCGGTCGGCCGGCGTATGGCACTGCGTGCACGTGGGCGCTGGCATCTCGTCCACCAGGCGCTTGCGGCTGCGGTCGCCCTCGCCCGCGGTCGGCGCCGGCGTGGCTTCGCGGTCGCCGTGTGCCGGGGCTGCTGTGCTGCCGGCGCCGCGCCGTCCCTGGAGCAGCGCCTGCCGGTGCTTGCAGACGTTGGCGTAGGGAACGAGCACCTTCAGGCGGTCGATGACCTGCTTGGTCTTGCTGTGCACGTGCGCGCACCTGTTGCCGTGGTGCTTGCTGTGCCTGGGCGCTGCTCGCTGCTGCCCTGTGTGCTGTGTGCTGCTGCCTGCGGGCTCAGGCGTGGCCATGTCGAGGGGGAGTGAGGCTTTGTGGGTGAAGAGGAGATATAGAGGCGGTATATAAGTGCAAGCGAGGGCGAAATTAAAGACAAGGAGCAAGGCCGAGAGCTGGCTGCTATTTTCTTTCTTTTATTTACTTTTGTCTTCTGGCCCCACATCTCGTCTTGCTGCTTTAGTTTTCTGCGTGCTGCAGAGGCCAATTAGAGCTGATGCACGTGAGCGGCAGAGCCAAGTCGCTTTTTTTCTGCTTTTTGCAGGGGCAGGCCCAAATGCCTGGATAGAGAAATAGCGGTTGGTCTTTGGCTGGGCATCCTTCGCGCGGCTCTGCGAAGCAAGGGCTCCCTTTTTGGGCCTTTCTGTGCCTTTCTGTGTCTTTCTGTGCTTGGTGGGGGGCGGTGGGAAATCAGGCCAGATCTTTGTAGCCAAAAGCCTTGGTCAGAGACGGGGCCTGGATCAGTCGATGCCGCCTGCCTTTATGCCCGTATCGTCCCACCAGGCGGGTGAGCATAAAGCAGGTGGACTGCTTTTTTCCTTGTCGTTTTGGCTGGCGCAAGGCGACTGACTGTGAGCCCCCCTCCTTTTCGGGCTGTCCATGGCGGCCAATCAAATCGCAGCACAGGAGCCAAGGCTGTAGGAGAATAAAATGAAAAAAGCATATTACGGCCAGCATTGCCCAAGCGGAAAAAAAGGCCCATTTTCTCTTCCTGCCAGCCGTTCTTTGCTTCTCTATTCGCTGTACTTTTTTTTATTATTTTCTCGCTGGTCGTTGGGCCTTTTTTCTTTTGGCTTGGCATAAGCAATAGGCAGACGCCAAAATACAAAATAAGCGCGACTGTTTATCTACCTGCATTCCTCTCTTTCTTTTCTCCGAAACCAAGGCCCAATTTTTCCCTTTTCCATCCCAAACCCAGTATTATATTCTTACACTCGCGCATTATTTATTGACCCACACACACGCGTGGCATCACCAGGCAATGCTTTCTTCGGCGCGCTCGTTTTCCAAGCAGGTGCTGAGCCATCGGCAGCAGATCCAGCAGCAGACAAAGACGCAGCTGCGCAACCAGCAGCACGGGCAGCACAACGGGGCGACCCGGCCCAAAGAGCAGCTCCACGACGACGATGCGCAGCATACCGGCGCGATGCTGGAGAAGATGCGGCAGGAGAACCGCGAGCGCAAAAAGAGATGGCGCGAGGTCAACGGCGAGCGCAACAAGGACAACGACCTCAGGTGTCGGGTGAACAAGCGGGCCAACCAGCTGTACGGCATGCAGTCGTCGGAGGCCAAGGCTCGGTGGATAGTCGAGGAGTTTGAGCGGAGACAGCAGAGGCGCCGGGACAAGGAGACGAGGAAGCGGTCGCCGCTGCAGGACGACGCTGCGGAGCAGGTCAAGGCAAAGTGTGCGCGCAAGGAGGGCGTGGACGATGCGGCTGTTGCTGCTGGGCGGCAGGCGATACCGCTGGGCTTTGGGAGCTATGCGGCGATGCCGGCGCACCAGATCAGGGCGGCCCAGGAGTTTTGGAAATGCGCTGCTGGCCACCATGCTCTGGAGACGTCGGCGGGCGTTGGAGAAAGGGCGCTGGTGCCGGGGCTGGCCAAGGCTGTCGCGGGCCACGAGGAGGTGCAGCTGCTTGTTGCGCCAGAGACGTCACATAGGCCCCCTGCCGCCAGTACAGCCACTGTGCTGCCGCCGCTTAGCAGCGTTGTTCCTGAGGAATACCTGTCACATCCCGTAAACAATGCCGCAAAGATGCCGCCGGCTTTGGCCAATGCGCATGCGCCTGCATCGATGCATCGAGGCAATCCCTCGTCCTCTGCCCACGTGCCGCCCCTTTCCCACCATCAGCAGCAGCAGCAGCAGCGTCAGCAACGGCAGCAGCTGCTGCAAAGCGAGAATGCGCCGCTTCTGCCTGGCGCCGAGTCGCTGCTGCCCATCCCCGACCGCGAGCGCTACCACTGCGAGCAGCAGCAGCAGCAGCAGCAGCCATACCACCACCACCAGCAGAGGCACGTTCGTCCCTGGGAGGACCAGGACCCCGACGACGCGCTCTGCTGGTCGCCTGCGCCCGGCTCCGTCGCGTACCCCCACATATCGTCGCCTCTGCAGCCCAGCAACAGCGACCTCGCCGGTCTTTCCGAAGCCGCCTTTTCGCTGATGTCGCTGTCGTCGTCGGTCAGCGCAAGCGACTGCAGCGTGTCTCCCACCAGTTACCAGTCCCCGCCGCACTGATCCCCCCTCCCCCTCTTGCAAGCTGCCTGGCGTTGCCGATGCCGTGGCTCCTGCGCTGCCTTTTTCTTTGTTTTGTTTTTATTTATTTTATTTTTCGTCATGTGACTCCTGTATTTGAGCATTCTTCTTTCCTCCTTGGCTGATTATCGGCGATCCTGGATCAAGCGATCAGCAGGATCCGAATTAAAAAATTGGCCGCTGCCAGCTGGATGGGGTTTTTTTTCTCTGCTGTTGTCTGGTCTGCTTCGTTTTCGTGACACAAGAGGTCGTGCTCATATACTGTGCCCATCTGCCTGCTCTGAGGAGCGGAAATAAATTCGCAGCTCGCTCCTCTGGCTTAGAGAGACTTGCTCTATGCCGTCAACAAAAAGAAAATAACGGCAGTTTTTTTATCCGCGCCGTCGCAGTCTCTGAGATCGCTACTATCTGGGCGCTGGCGTTCCTTTCTTTTATGTACTCGGGCCTGTTATTTTCTTTTCCACTCTCCTCTGTAATCGAAATAATAAATCTTCTTATTATTAAACCTTTGCTCTTCTTCCCTCTCCCGCCTCACCATTCTTACCCATCTCACTACAGCCAAAAACAAATAAACAACCTGAAATGGCGTCGTGGGCATCGAATTTTGCGCAAAAGCTGGGGTCGAAGGAATTCAGATCGTACCTCATGTCGACTCATTTCTGGGGGCCAGCGGCGAACTGGGGTATTCCGCTGAGCGCCATAGCCGATTTCTCGTCGTCGCCGGAGAAGATCTCTGGCAAGATGACGACCGCCCTGACCTTCTACAGTCTGCTGTTCATGCGGTTTGCCTGGATGGTCAGTCCCAGGAACTATCTATTGTTCGCTTGCCATGCGACCAACGAGGTTGCTCAGCTGGTGCAGCTGTACCGGTTTGTCGACTACAATGGCGGCGTCGCTGCTGTGCTGAAGAATGGCGGCAAGATGATCAAGGAGAACGCTGAAAAGAAAAACTAGGATCTGAATTGGATTATTTTTTTTGTATGGGCTTTCTTTTTGGTTTTAAATAAAAATGAACATATGGTTATATGTGCAAACTGTTTATTGCTCTTGTCGGCATATGGGCTATATGCGGTTTGGAGGTGTGCAAGTTATTTGTCGCTTGTGCTGCCCGTTCCTCTGTCTCTCTCTTCCTCTCTCGTTTTATATCTAATCGGTTTTTTGTTGTTGTCAGATTGATTTTCTGTTTAATTACTTGGTCAATTTCGAGAAAGAGATGAAAAAAAGTGTGATATGTTACATGGGCATCTTTATAAGCATATGTACATGTGGGCATGAGGACATGAGGACATCGACAGATAGTATAAATAGACGAATTGCATTGATTTTTTTATATCTCGCGGCCATTTTTCATTTGTCTTTATTGCAAGGGGCGTAAAAACAACAATGTAGAAAAGGAAGCAAAAGATGAGGACATGAAAAAAAAATCAGACAAACCCTAGCAACACGTAAAAAAAAAACAACAACAAGGACATCGCGCATTTTCGCTAAACATATCGTCAACAAAAGGCGCTTTACAAGTTTCTTTTCTACACAAATAGTTTGCAGAAATTATCGATACGCCAGCTTGTCCATCTACTGTGTGCGAAAGAGAAGATGGTGGGCAAGTGTGAAAACCTGTGTGTAATTGACACCCGGCGTTCAACATGCATATCGGCATGTCTGTTTTGTTTATTGTGGTATTCCTGGGCAATCATTTACATCGGCAAGAACAGCAGCAGCGATATCGAGAGCGAAAAAAAAGGAAAATGAACAAGTGTTGGTTTATTTTTGTTCTCTATCCCGAAAAAAAAAGTATTTGTCCATTTGTTTATTTATATATTCATGTGTGCTTGTCTCTAAGCTACCTTATTACCTGCGTTTCCTCCTTCATGTTCTATAGCAGCCCATCCCGCCTAATACCCTTGATTCTGCTGCCAACCGCAGTATCGGCGCTGACCCAGAGCCTCCTGGGCGACTCGGCAGGTATCCCCGCAGCCGCAAACACAAGACATCCGCGGCTAATCGACCGAGCAACAGTCGCCGATGTGAACAAGGCCAAGGCGGGGCTATTGTTTAAAAACGGCACTCAGACCACCTGCACACTGGGGCTAATCGACGCAAAAGCAGCCTTGGTAAGCGCCGACTGCCTGGACTATATCAAGGATGACGTGAACAACGCCACTAGCTACGAGGTGTACATCACTTCGTCCTTCGACGAGACCAGCAGCAAGCACGACGTGACCAAGATCTCCGTGCATCCGAACTACAGCAAAGAGACCAAGGCAAACAACGTTGCGCTGGTGCAGTTCAACGAGAACAGCGACGTCGCCTGGGTCAACTACAATGCTGCTGCTCGGAACAAATGGGCTGAGCTGGTTTACGTGCAGTATTCGCTGAGCAACCCTGCCGAGATGAAGTGGAATGCGCCGAGGGTCTACTCGCTGCCCAACACGGACGATGCCGATTGCGCAGACTATTCGTTTGTGTACAGGGACAACAGGAAGGAGTTTGTTTGCAGCTCAAAGGTCATCACCGATGTGCCTGCCGGCGTCTCCGCCGATTGCTCAAAGGTTCCCTACGGCATGGTTTATGCAACCATAGGCGACTATGTGTATCCCGCCGGGATGCTCAGCCATGTGGCTATCAAGAACGCCGATAGCCTGTGCAATAGCAAAGGCGAGGTGCGCGCGTACTACACTTTGTTCAGCGACTACTTGGCCTTTGCCGCCAGCGTCCTGGGCCGCGTGGCCTACTTTTATACGGCGGACAACAATACGAGGCCGCAGACGGACTACAGGTTTGCCATGGACACCCCCTCCGGCGCCGCTCGCGACATCCAGGTGGTCGGCGGCGACATGTACGCAAAGCAGATGGATGCCCCGGAGCCCACGTCAGCCGCCGCGTCATCCAGCGCCAAGAGCTCGGGCTCCGGCGACAAGAGCACCGACTCCAGCGACGCAAGTCCGACAGACAGCGATTCCGGCAATTCCGACGGCTCAAACGAGAAGGACGACAGCGGGACGTCCAAGAAAACCACGGTTATCGCCGCCGTGTGCAGCGCCGTGGGCGCCGTGCTGCTGGCAACGGGGCTGTTCTTCTTTGTCAAGTGGTGGCGGAAGCACGGTATGATCAGAAGGCAGAGAGACCCGTACAAGGAAACCGCCGCGCAGGAGTTCCTGGCCGATAGTCTGGGCGGCGCATCGGTGCCTGCGGCTCGTGCGCAGCCTGATCCGTCGCATGAATTTCTGTTCGCTAGGCCTCCGCCGACATATGCTGACAGCGCTGCGGCGCTTTCTCCCACCAGCGTCATGTCGCCTATGATCCCGGAGGCCCCGCAGCCGCCGGCCACCATGCATGCTTCGTCGCCGGTCAGCGCGCCTGGGTCGCCGGTTCCTGTTGCTGCAGCCAATCACGGGTACCCTGCCGATGAAAAGAGCTAGCCTCCCCCGTATGCTGTGGCTTCTGGGAATAGCGTTGTCTTGAGCAAACTGACAAGCACCGCCTCCCCTTTCCCCTTATTCCTTTGTGTAGCTTTGGCGCTGGTTTAATTTTTAATCGTTAATTTTTTCCCACCTTTATTTTTGTTTTGGTTCAGCATGACCGATATACATGTGCAAAGAAGCTGCAAAACAAAAAGGAAACTGGCACAATAAGAAAAAGTAAAAAAAATAAGCCATTGCTCGCCGATATTTAGCTAAACGCCTGTCCCTTCTTTCCATATATCTGTTCTTTGGCTCTACTTTCTTTTTATTCTTCTGCATCATTTTATTTTATTTTATTTTATTTTTCGTATATTCCACATCAGCCGTACACGTACATACGCAAATAAATACACACACATACACACACACACACGCACATATATAAAATCCTGTATATGTTTTTCGTATATCCATAGCCTCTTCTCTCTTTCTCTCTTTCGTTCTTCCTGTAGTACCACCCTTCCACACATCTCTCCCCTCTCCTTTAAACGCCTCCTCCCCATCCACCAGTGTATATACATTATAATAATGGACGGCAGCGAGTCCTTCAACGATATCCCGCTCCGCGTGCAGCCGTCCAAGCTGTCGACAGGCACCGCAGACCGCATCTCCACAGGCCAAGATGCGTTTTCCTTTGACGTCGAGCGCCCGCCGCCGGAAGCCATCGAGCAGGCAGACGAGCCTCTGGAGAGGCGCCTGGGGCTGTGGAGCGGCATGGCCATCGTGATGGGGTCGATTATCGGGTCTGGCATATTCTCGACGCCAGCGCTTATCCTGGGCTCTGTGGGATCCGTGGGCATGAGCATCGTCGTCTGGGTCATCGGCGCCCTGGTCAGCATCTGTGGCTGTGCAGCCTACATGGAGCTGGGCACAATGCTGCCCAAGGGCGGCGGCGAGAAGGCGTACCTGGAAGCGGCGTTTCCCAGGCCGCGTGCACTGCTCGGCTTTGTCTTTTGTCTGTCGTCTATCCTGGTCTGCTATCCGACGGGACTGGCGGCCGATGCCGTGGTGACGGGGTCTTACCTGCTGTATGCCGTGACGGGGAAACCTACCGGCCATTCGGTGTGGGCCGAGCGACTGATTGGCGTCGGCGTCACCGGCCTGTGTGCGTTTATGCACGCGTGTCTTGCTCGCTCGGCCATCAGGACGCAGAGTATCCTGACCGTGGTCAAGGCCCTTTTGTTGCTTCTCGTTGTCTTTGTCGGCCTGTTGAATATCAGAAAGGACGGGCTGGGCCGCAATGTCTTTGAGGGCTCATCGACCAACGCCAACGACTACGCGTCGGCGCTGTTCAAGGTGTTTTTCGCGTACTCCGGGTACACTGCGCTGAACTACGCCGTGGATGAGCTGAGGCGGCCGGAGAAAACCCTGCCTCGGGCTGCCATGGGCGGATTGTCTCTGACCGCCGTGCTCTATGTGCTTTGCAACATCGCGTACTTTGCCGTCCTCGACGTAAAGGCTGTTAGCGGTGCCGGGACCGCTGTTGCCGGCGTGTTTTTCACCCAGGTGCTGGGCGACGTCTGGGGCCAGCGAGTCGTGCCTGTGTTTATCGCCTTGGCTACCCTGGGCAACGTCATGTGTGGCGTGTTCTCTGCCTCGCGCGTTGTCTTTGCTGCTGCTCGCGACGGCTACTTGCCTTTGGACCATCTGTGGGGATCGGTCAGCCAGAGATTCGGTACGCCTGTGTGGGCGCTTGGCGCTACTTGGGCGCTGATCACCGTGTATATTGTGCTTCCGCCGCCGGGCGAGGCCTATGCGCTGCTGATCGACGTCGGTGGATACCCGTTTTGGGTGTTTAGCGGCTTGGCGGTCGTGGGGTTGGTGCGGATGCGGTATACGCACAGGGACCTTGTGCGTCCGTTCAGGGCCTGGATGCCCGTCAACGCCGTGTCTATTTGCGCCGCGGTGTTTATGTGCGTTGTGCCGTTTATCAGGCCCAGCGACGCTGATTCCATGGCCGTGCCGTACTGGCTGGCTCCCGTAGCCGGCGTGGTCTTTATTGCCGTCTCGTGTGGTCTGTGGTACATCAGGATGGTTCTTCTTGATCGCGTCAAATACCACAAGCAGATCAACGAGGATCAAATCTAGCCTGATCAGCTAGGAAAGTAAAAAAAAATATTTTTTTTTTAGAGCTTCTAGTCTGGTTTTCCACTTTTTATTTTTTCAGTATATGCGCCTGAGGTAAAGACAAGAAAAAAAAAAGATGTATATTCTTTTCTACAAGCCTAATCTCACTGCTCTACTCTTTACACCCTTTTCTTCTTTATTAATATTACACAATATTTGTCTTTTCTGTTTCCTCCTTTTTTTTGTTTTATTTATACTATATTCATCTTTGATCAATCCGCTCGAGCAGATCCCTAGACATGGCTCCTTCTGGTTTTAGGACGCTTGAGAGGCAGGCTTTTGCCACCAACCCGGGCCAGAAGCACGAGTATCCCGATACGCAAAAGCTGACGGCGCCGCATATCGAGTCGTTCAACTCGATCTGGGAGCGCGCCGGGCCAAAGACGCCGGCGCTGATCGACATTGCCGTGTCGCTTCTGGAAAAGCAAGTCATTTTCGATGGAAAGGGCGACGCCGACAGCCCGCTTGGAAACAAGATCAAGGTGTGGCTGTCCGACATCCGGCTGGACCATCCGACGCAGACTGGCCGCGACGAAAAGGGCGGGCGTCTGGTGTACCCCACCGAGTGCCGCCAGCGGTCGGCGACGTACCGCGGCAAGCTTTCGGGTGTCCTGCACTACCAGGTCAACGACAACCCCGAGATGACCGAGGAGAAAAACTTTGGCCAGCTGCCCATCATGGTGCGGTCCAACCGGTGCAACCTGCAGGGCATGGGGCCGTCGGAGCTTGTGCGCGCGCACGAGGAGCCCGACGAAATGGGCGGCTACTTTATCGTCAACGGCAACGAAAAGGTCGTTCGACTGCTGATCGCCACGCGCCGCAACCACGTCATCGCGATCCAGCGTCCGTCGTATGCCAACCGCGGGCCGGGATACACGTCGTGGGCGACGCAGATCAGATGCGTGCGGCCTGACCAGACGTCGCAGACGCTGACGATGCACTATCTGACCACGGGCAACCTGCTCGTGCGCTTCTCGATCAGAAAGCAGGAGTACCTTGTGCCGGTGGCGCTGCTGATGCGCGCGCTGACGGGCGCCACCGATCGCGAGATCTTTGCGGCGATTGTCGGCGGTGACGCCGAGAACATCTTTGTTCGCGACCGCGTCGAGCTTCTGCTGCGCGCGAGCAAGGAGTACGCGGTGCACACGCGCGAGCAGGCGCTGGCGTACCTGGGAGACAAGTTCCGCGTGGTCATGTACGCGCCTGACGACATGGCCAACGCCGACATTGGCCGGCTGCTTTTGCGGCAGCTTATCATGGTGCACCTGGCCGACGCGCGCGACAAGTTCAACATGCTGGCGCACATGGTGCGCAAGCTGTACGCGACGGTCAGCGGCGAGTGCCAGCTGGACAACCCCGACACGGCGCAGCTGCAGGAGGTGTACATGCCGGGCCACCTGTACCTGGGGCTGATCAAGGAGAAGCTGGACGATTACCTGCTGGGCATCCGTGCCGAGATCGGCCGCGACGTGCGCAACGGCAAGGTCGACCTGTACAACAGCCGCTACTTGTCGCGCGTGTTCTCCAAGGTCAACGTGGACATTGGAGTCAAGTGCAACTACTTTTTGGCCACGGGCAACCTGGTATCGCGCACTGGCCAGGACATGCAGCAGATGACCGGCTATACCATCATCGCTGAGAAGCTCAACTACCTGCGGTACCTGTCGCACTTTAGATGCATCCATCGCGGCGCGTTCTTTGCCGAGCTCAAGACCACGGGCGTGCGCAAGCTGCTGCCCGAGGGATGGGGCTTCCTGTGTCCCGTGCATACGCCCGATGGCTCGCCCTGCGGTCTGCTCAATCATCTGGCGCACAAGTGCCTGCTGACGACCGTTGTCGAGGACACGGCCGACGTCGAGAAGGCCCTGATGCGCCTGGGCGTCGAGCCCGGCATGCCTGGGCCGGCGCTCAGGGACGCGGGGCTGCTGACGGTGCAGCTCGACGGCCGCATCGTCGGCTACTGCGGCGAGTCGGTGGCGCGCAAGATTGCCGAGACGCTGCGCGTGCTGAAGCTGCAGGCGCAGAGGATGCGCGAGTCGCGCGACAAGAGAGCAGCCGGGTTCCTGGATATCCCGATGACGATGGAGATCGGCTTTGTCCCCATCACGCATGGCGGCCAACTGCCCGGGCTGTATTTGTTTACGAACCCGGCGCGTATGACGCGGCCTGTGACGCACCTGGCGACGCAGCAGCCCGACATCGTCGGCAGCTTCGAGCAGGTGTACATGGAGATTGCGTGTCTAGACAGCGACGTGCGGCCGGGCGTCACCACGCATCAGGAGGTGCTGCCCACGCACATTCTGTCGGCGGTGGCCAACTTTACGCCGTTCTGCGACTTTAACCAGTCGCCGCGTAACATGTACCAGTGCCAGATGGGTAAGCAGACCATGGGCACGCCGATGCTGTCGCTGCCGTACCGCACAGACAACAAGCTGTACCGCCTGCAGACGGGCCAGACGCCGATTTGCCGCCCGCGCATCTACGACGACTACGGCGTCGACTCGTATCCCAACGGCACCAACGCCGTTGTTGCGGTCATCTCGTACACGGGCTACGACATGGAGGACGCCATGATTCTGAACAAGAGCGCGCACGAGCGCGGCTTCGGCTACGGCTCGATCTACAAGACCGAGTACGTCGACCTGGGCCAGTTCCGCAAGAGCGGCGACCCGATCACCAAGCGCTTTGGCCTGGGCCCAGACGTGCTGGGCGACGCGGCGCTGGCAGAGCGCATCGGCTTCGACGGGCTGCCCATCCCAGGCATCCCGGTGGCCAACGGCGACTCGCTGTATGCCACGATCGACGACGTGCGCGGCCGCACGCGAGTCAGCAAGTACAAGGGCGAGGCGGGCTTTGTCGAGAGCGTGCGTCTGCTGGGGTCGTCTGCCGACGAGGGCGTGCTGCAGGTCGTGGCCATCACGTTCCGCATTCCGCGGTCGCCCATCATCGGCGACAAGTTCTCGTCGCGGCACGGGCAGAAGGGCGTGTGCTCGCAAAAGTTCCCTGCGGTCGACATGCCGTTTACCGAGTCGGGCATGCAGCCCGACGTCATCATCAACCCGCACGCTTTCCCGTCGCGCATGACTATCGGCATGTTTGTCGAGTCGATCGCGGCAAAGGCCGGCGCGCTGCACGGCGTGTGCCAGGACTCGACGCCGTTCCAGTTCGACGAGGAGAACACGGCGGCGGACTACTTTGGCGAGCAGCTGCGCAAGGCCGGGTACAACTACCACGGGAGCGAGCCCATGTACTCGGGCGTGACTGGCCAGGAGATGAGGGCCGACATTTACATCGGCGTCGTGTACTACCAGCGTCTGCGCCATATGGTCAGCGACAAGTACCAGGTGCGTACGACGGGACCGATCAACTCGCTGACGCAGCAGCCCATCAAGGGCCGCAAGCGCGGCGGCGGTATCCGGCTGGGCGAGATGGAGCGCGATGCGCTTATTGCGCACGGCACGGCGTATTTCCTGCAGGACCGCCTGATGAACTGCTCCGACTATTCGCTTGCGTATGTGTGCCGCTGCTGCGGATCGGTGCTGGCGCCAGTCGCTGTCCCTGCGTCGTCGCATGTCGTTGATCTCAGCAGCAACGGCTCGAAGGACGCCAAGCCCAGAAAGTCGGCGCAGTTCGCCGGTCTGTCGGCTGCCGAGGCCAGGGCCATCATGTCTTCGATCAACTCGGCCGCTGGCTCCATTGGCCGCGGCCCTCTCGACATGGTGTGCCGGCTGTGCCAGAACTCGGAGAACATCACCATGGTGGCCCTGCCGTATGTCTTCCGCTATCTTGCGACCGAGCTGATGTCGATGAACATGAAGGTCAAGCTGGAGGTGAAGTAAGGGAGATGTCGCGATAGGTTTCATTTCCTCGAAACAAGGTAATTTTTCTGCTCTATTTTCTTTTCGTAAAAATACATTATATTGGTTTAATCAATCTAAACATGCCCGAGTCGTCTAACTTATAGAGTTCCATACAGCTGACGGGCGCTGCCGGCATCTGTGCTTTCTGCAGTTTCTATCTGCTGGCGGTCCAGACATGGTCTTCTGTCGTCGTTTTCGGCATATGCCTCCTGGCTTTGCATCTCGGCCAGCTGCTGGTTTCTGCAAGCAAACAAGCCAAAGGCAGCCGAGCCGACGGACCATATCATGGCCACGTAGATGCCCGACAGAATCACGCCGACATAGATCAGCAGCAGCCTGGCCAGGGCCAGCGCAGCCATCGAGCGCCAGATCCTGGCAAAAACAGCCGTGGCAATAGCAAACGAAGCCACGGGAAAAGCGACGATGCGGGTGGTGACGAGCAGCCCCAGGGCGCGCAGCATATTCTTTGGGCTGGTAGTTCTGAGCAATACCACGAGATGCGAGCTCACAAACCACGCAGCCGCAGCAGCCCAGAAGACCATTCCCAGGATGGCGCCGGCGGCCACGGCCATCTCGCCCAGCAGCAGAGGAGCCGTGGCGGGTCCGCTGGTCGAATCCGCCCATACGCGCTGGCTCTGGATCCCAAGGGTCATTATGCCCAGAGCCGTTTGGCTCAGCAGGGAGAGCGGCAAAACAAGGTGGTGTACGTTGGGCTGTCTCTGGAGACCCAGTCGAGCTTTGAGAAACACCACGGTGAAGGATAGCGCGGGGACTACGCTGGATCCCCAGAGAATGTACCCCGAGACAAGCATGCTGGAGGCTTGTTGGTTGGGAAGTATCGCGGCCAATTCGCTCGCCGTAGATGCCGCAACTATCCCGGGGATGTAGAGCAGAAACCACGGTGCCAGCCGATGTTGCTGCTGCTGAGCAATCCCAGCATCCCCTGCGTGGTATCTCGGCCTGAGCAGGACATAAAGTGGCAAAGCTGCGATAGAGACAGCGGCGCCGAACACCGCGCATAGGCGCCAGATGCCCAGGAAAATATCCGCGAGCAACGGCATCGCAGTGATATCCACCAGACCGCAGAAATTCGCCACCGTGGCCAGCATCGACAAGGGCACCAGATACGTGTACTGTATGGCGGAGAACAGATCGGTGGCAGACGCCGGCTGCCCCGCATCCGGTACGGCGCGTCCCGGGCGACCCTGTGGCGCAGCCAAAACGCCCCTGAAAAGCAGACGCAGGCCAAACGCCGACAGCACCAGTACAAGCATGGCGAGCCCCGCGTAGGACACCGCGGTTACCGCAAGCACCTGCCAGCTGCTGGCTACGGATGCCCCGTGCAGGAGCGAGTCGGGGGAGCCTTCGTTTATAGTTTCCGAGGTGAACATGTATGCTCTGCAGAGCTGCGAGAATGAGCTTGGGGCGATGGAGAGTGCCAGCCAGTCGGCCTTTGCCTGGTCGAGTATCGCCAGCGGCTTGCGAAGCCGTTTTGTCATGCTGGCGCTGCTGTGCATTAAAATATAACGTTACAGATAATAATAATAAAAAAGAGATGTCAAAATATCAGGAAGAAGGGGCCGTTGCGAGATGAAGCATTAATCGGATATGAGAAAAGAAAAAGGTAAAAAAGAGAAAGTAATGGAAATGCGACGGAATAAAGGTACAAAGAAGAGTTGCATTATTTTTTGCTGTTTCATAATTTGCCCTTTTTTCCAGATTCCTCCTTTCTTGGATTTTATATTGCGGAGCAAGGATGTCCATTTTTTTATTGCTCTTCTTAGCGGCATCCGCGTCCTGCGCATTTTGTTCTTTTTGTTTTTTTTTCCATCAAGTCACTCAAGCTGTCACTCCAAAAAAAAATACAAACAAAAACCCGGGCGTGATTGCACTCGTGAAGTGACCTTTTTTCTGCATTCTTTCCTTTCGAACAGGTTGCTGCTAATTGACAAGGGGATACGTGCCAACATGTGTATCCTGGCTCTTGCGGATGAGTGGTGACGGTGCAGATGCGGCTTCAGCTGCTGATCACTGGATCACTCGCAAGACCGGCTGGAGCAAGTGGGCACAGCCGCTCTCATCTGACCAGCGAAGCGGCAAGTGCATTGATTCGTTATATATATATATATATATATATTTCTTTTTTACCCGCAACCCAGCAAAATTGCATTGTGACTTGTTGTTTTTACTACGTAGCACAGAGCACAAAGTAACCATCTGCCTGGCTCTTTCGCTATTGGCCGGCAACTCTCCGGATGCATGGCATCTGGGCCACCTCGGGTTCGCTTGCAAGAAAAAGCAGAATAAAGAACCCGTTACCAGGGCGTTGAATAATCACAGCGGGCTTTTTATGCCCTGTGATTAGCCCCACGTGCGCCCAGATGAGAAAGGCCATTTGCGACAACGCGGGGGGGAGAGATCCCATCACAAAAGCAACCTCCCCTATTCCCACATGTGTCGATGGCCACTGTACAAACCATTAAAAACCATGTCTGGTACAGAGGTAATAGGCGACTATATAAAAGCCATACATACATACGTCCTCCGTGTCTTTTTCCCTGCCTCACGCACACACTCCTTTTCTCCCCCTTTTCCTCCTTTATCCCTGCATGTTTCGCTGCACTTTTCCCAAAATCGCCGTCATTTCGCTCGTCAGTCTCTGCGGCGTGCTTTACCTCATGTTTCTCAAAGCCCCCCTGCTCGTTGCTGTCGCCGGCAGCACTGTCGCCGCAAACACGACGACGGCGGCGGCGGCGGCAACGACAGCTGCCTTCAAAAGCAGCGTCGCCGGCCTCCAACCGCCTCCGCTATCAGCCGATCGCTCTGGCAGCAGCATCGGTGGCGCGAAGCAGCGAGGCAGATGGCTCACGCTGTCAGGCGATATGCCTCGGCTCGTGGGCCATCGCGGCGAAAAGTCGTTTATGCCAGAACACACCCTGGGGTCCTACTGGCAGGCGGCGCTCGAGGGCGTCGATTACATCGAGCCTGATCTCGGCCTGACCAAGGACGGCCATCTGGTGGTCAACCACAACGAGTTTCTGGGCCAAAACACCGACGTCGCGTCAATCCCCGAGCTCGCCTATCTAAAGACCAACAAGACCTGGGTCGACGATACCGATGGAAAGCCGCTGACTGTCACCGACGAGTGGTTTATCAGCGACATGACCCTGGAGCAGATCAAGAGGCTCAGGGTGAACCAGGCTGCAGAGTATCCCTGGAGACCTCAGCACTTTAACGGCTACTTTGGGATCCTGACTTTTGAGGAGTGCCTGCAGACCGTGCGCAACCTCACCATCGACCTTGGTCGCCCCTTTGGCGTCATTCCCGAACTAAAATCCCCTAGTCTGTATAACCGCGACAGGCCATATGCGCGGTACTTTGAGGACAGGGCCATCCTTACGCTGGAGCATTACGGATGGGCGAATATCACCAAGTGGATTAATCGCGACCAGCACAGCGACCTAAGCCTGTCCCCTGATCTGCGTCCCCTGGGAAGCGCTGCCCTGGGTCCTTCGGCGTGGCAGAGCTTTGATCTGGACTGTGCGCGGTATCTATCCCAGCACACGGATGTCCCCGTTGTCGCGTTAGTTGAGAGACTGCCCTGGGCGTTTACGCCCAACGGTCTGGACCGCATATCGGAGTTTGCAAGCATCCTTTCCCCCTGGAAGGATCTCTTTGTCGCCGGTCCGCAGGCCTTTTTCCAGGCCAACAATGTTACGTGGGACAGCGACGAGATAAAGAGCATGGGCGGCTTTGTTGCTCCTCAAGACCTGGCGCAAAGGGCTCATGAAAGAGGGATGGAGCTTTCTCCATATACTTTCTATGACTCGCGTCAGGACATGGGGTATCTGTGCAAGCAGGAGGACAAAAATGAAGGCGGCAGCGGCCATGTAGAGTGGTGGTGTCCGGGTGATCGAAGGCAAGAGCTGTTTTACTTTTTCAACCTGGGCGTCGACTACCTTTTTGTAGAAAACATCGTCGAGGCAAGCAGCCTGCGCCAAGAATATGATCAGCAAATATCCGTATAATAAAAATGATAGAATTTCTACAAACAGCTTTACTTTTATGTCGTGTTCTTGGTTGGGTATATGAATGTCGAAACGCAGGTATCGGAACTACTGTTTGTGTCTGCCTCGGCAGGCACATAGTTTGTTGCGTCCTTTACGTGGAACCACGACCATATCTCGTTCAAAACGCCGCCTCTGCACTTTAGCACAACGTCTATTCCCAATGCGTCCCTTATAGCGCTCTTGGAATCTACCACCGAATACTCGGTATCTGCTCCCGGCTCAATCCCCGCGCTAGAAAGCGCCGAGTAAAGATTGTACTTTTTGCGAAGCTCGAGAACCACCTGGAAATAGTCGATTACATCCCTGTACCGGGTATAGGAAGGACCGTAGCACCGGGGAAACAGCGTGGTCACGCATGTGCCGTGCTTGGACCACTCGTGGGACCAGAACACGTTGTTGTCTCCGGCGTAGGATGGCCAGAACACGTTTAGCTCCTCAAAAAGAGATTCAGTGTCATTGACACCTTTGCTTGCCGATTGGATTATATCGGATACATTTGCGTATATCCGGGAGTTGTCGCATCCACTGCTGCTTGTCTGCTTGCCCGTGCACGTGTCTGGCCATAGACCGTGTAAGGTAAACTGGTCGGGTGGCCCGAGATCAACGTGCCATTGCTGCACAAGTACCAGAAGCCCGTATTTGGGGACGCAGCATGTGTCTACGTTGGCTGCTGCGACCGAGCATGATGTGACTCCCAGCGGACAGCTGATGTCGCTTCCTACCAACTGTTTATCGGCGGTCTCGCCGTAAACCGTAATAGAATTAGAAACAACAGCGAACAATATAATACGAACGGTATTCAGCATATTCCATATGTAAAACATAGTTTTGATAAGCCAAGGAAAGGAAAAGGATAGTGCATTTGAAATCTTTGCGCAAAACGTCCATAAATAAGTGTACAAGTACATTTTTTTTCCTCGAATAGGCAACTTGTTTACTGTTTCTCAAGTTGCATTTCGCAAACACACTCTTCTCTTTACTTGGTTTTTTGTTGGAAAGCCATGCATCATTGTTTACTTTTCTTTTCCATATCTGCTCTCCATGTGGGCAAATCGCGCAGCACCCAAACGACAGTCTCCATTTAAAAAAGCAGTAAGCACACTACGACCAGAATAGCCTGTTTAATTGTTTTTTTCTGAAGATAACCTTTTTTTTTTATCGAGATAGCCTTGTCTGTCACTGGTCCAAAATGACATTTAAGTATAATATGCATTTACCAGATATAATTGTCTACTTTTTCTTAGTAAATAAATACATCTATTATAACAAAATTATTGTGAAAAGCACCAAATTATAAACTGGCACTCTATTAAAGGTTCTTTCTTCTTACACTCATCCCAGGTCACTTATAGCAATAAATAATACAGGTCAGCCGTATTTATCAAAGCTTTGAGTAATACCAAGCACTCATCAAAGTGGTTTTGGTCGCAGTTCATCAAAGTCATTTTTAGATCAACTCTTAGATTTGAAACAGTCTGGCTCCATTTATCGACTTTATTTCAAGATGTTTGTTTCTAGCTAACTAATCATTTCAAGCGT
>JANBOW010000041.1:0-23145 GCA_027575335.1 Coemansia sp. RSA 2599 | reverse complement strand
TGCTTTAGCCCCCCTTGCTTTAGCTTTAGCCCCCTGCTTTGCTTTAGCCCCTGCTTAGCCCCCTTGCTTAGCCCCTCCCCAGTTCCAGGGTCCCCCCCCCCCCGAAACTGGGAAGAGATCCTGGTTATTCTGATGATATTGATATAAATTTTTAATTGTAAATTATCAAACTGGTTCTCAGAGGTTTGGTTACAAAACCGATCAAGGGACCAAAAGACCTTGTCAGATACAAGGAAACTTTTATTGAGGAAAATCAAAACAAATGTTGTTTTGTTATCAAGGTTAAACCCTGGGGTATCAATTAGTTTTTCCTTTTATCAATCACTACTGTTTTCTACCTTTACAGCTTTTATTGACAATTCATATAATGTTGAAAAATCAAAAATTCTCTTTTTTCAGGAATAAACTGATTTTTCTTTTGTAGTGTGTGGGCACACACAATCTTATGGGTTGACTCAGCTCACTACTGAGCTGCCAACGCACAGCACTCCAAGACTTTTATTTTCTCAAATGTTGTTGTACTCTTTCAAGATTTTTATTTAAACTGTTTTTCTTCAAGGACCCTCTCAAGGTTTCCTTGTCTTTGCTTTTTTTTAACTTTTCTTGAATATATACCTCTGTCCTTAAAGGCCAACATAAGTATATCTCCTTTATTCAGGATAAATATTTATTGACAAATTGTAGTATTGTGATATTTGCATCTTTATAATACCACATTTAATATATCCAACATTTAGTAAACATTCTGTTATATTTTCCACATTCATAAATTGCCAATTGTTGATAGGGCTGCAAATTAAATTTCAATCTTTGAATATTATATTTTAACAGATCAGACTGGGGTTAAAAAGGATTAACAAGTAGATTATTCAATTTCCTATGCAATAATTGATGTATTTTTATTAGTCTGACAAATACACCACTTTATATTCAATTGTTGAGTAATAGAAACTTTTATGGAGGCGAAAGGTAATATAATTTTCACCTACATAAACATAATCATGTGAATCAAATTTATCCTTATTATTGTTTATATAATTATGCAAGAATAGTCTAATATAATATTCGTCATTGACCATATGTGGCCTTTCTTTCATAGTCAATTCCAAGGAACGATCACCAGTAAACTTAACCTCTGCCTCATTGTAAGGGTTATATTCATCTGAACTGTTTGACATGATTTCTAGAGGCTAGTATTTGCTGATGAAAAAAATAATTTAATCTGCTGTTGACTAGTGAAAAAAACTGCTATGGGTGTGGAAGTGTTGAAGATTGGTGAGTATATTTGGAAAATGGTGGAGTGTTCTTCAGCTTTATATAGCACTAGCCCTCACAAGTTTTTACTTTGTTTCTTTTTTTGCTAAATAAATTTATTTTCCAATAGCTCTAACACCCACTGTTCCACTCCAAAAAATATTTTTTCTTTGCTGTCTTTTTTATTAGTTTTCTAATGCTTTTTAAAAAGCATTGTCAAAGGCCTTTGTGTCTGCCTTTTGCTGTAGACAGATTCTTTTTAACAATAGTACACTACAGATTTTATAAGGCCTTTGTACCTCTAGAAAAGAAAAAAGCTACAAAAGGGGTTTTTTGTTTAAGCAAGCCCCCCTAAATTTTACACATTAACATTGAGCTTGTCACAGCATAATACCTAGCATTAATGGTAGAGGTTAGTGTTTTACACTTTCTGTCTGCCTGGCGTGTATAGCAGCTATGGCAGCATTTTCCATAGCTTCAAGCTAATTATTGGATATACAGTTCTCTGTTTTACTTTTCTGTTGATTGCTTCTTTAGGTGCAAGGCTCTGCACTCCATGGGTTTTTACAAACAAACCTTTCTTTTGTATAATTACATGTATATAAATTTTAATTTAAAGTCTCTGCCCCTCACACATAAGGTGGACACTTTTGAACAAACAGCAATGTCCAAAGGCAGCTTTTTTCTTTTTCCATTTCAAAGAAGACTTTGGCATATTTTATATTACACTGAATTGTTTTGTTCGCTGGGTGTGTCCTTGCTCTGTCTTTCTTCTTTGTATTCTTTATTTTGGGATCCCCTTCTTTTGCTTCTTTGTACATGAAAAAAAAGTCTGCTTTCTTTCATGGCTTTCCCATGAATTCAGCACACCAAAAAAAGAGACAAAGGCCTTATGACTTCAAGCAAGTTGGAAAGCAAGCATCCTCAACACTTTACTATAACAAGGTATCAAGTGATGCTACAAGCTAGTTGGTAAACTACAAGCAATTTATTAATTAAATCAGAACAAACCAATTCAAGTAAACTGATATTGTGTCTAGAGTGACAAGTGAACAATATGTATTGTATTGGTAAGTGCCTTAAAGATGGTGAACAGTAGTAATTGGTAAAAGACAACCTAATTGGTACTGCAGATTGACTTTAATAACAAATCAGTGTTTGTTTTAGTTATTCCTTGATAATACTTTCTTGTATCAGATAAGGTTATTGATCCCTTAATTGATCTTGTAACCAAACCTGTTACCCAATGGGCAAATGTGAGAGATGACACAAGGGTTAAGGCTAGATGGTGAATCAAGCAATTACTATCAAGACACAAGATTATCAAGAGCTCAATGCCTGGTCTTATAAAACATATTGTTCACAGTTACTTTTCTTTTTAGTTTTTCTTTTATCCAAAATTCTTTCTACCTAGTTAATTATTATTTTATTGATCTTTATCCAAGATAAGCTGGTCTGCTAATGGCACAGGTAAAATCTGTGATTTCCATTGCATGAAGCACAGATGGTCAAGTATAATCATTTTTGCCATAAAGCATGTATTAGCTGGCCAGCTTGACTAGGATAGAGATTAATAAATATAATAGTCAATTTATTAAAGAGGAAAACAAGATTAGAAAACTAAAAAAGAAAAGGGAAAAGTAACTGCAACCAATATGCTTTATAAGCCCAGGCATTAGACTTTTGATAATCTTGTGTCTTGTTAGTAATCATTTAATCCACCATCTTGCCTTAACCCTTGTGTCGCCTCTCATGTTTGCTCATTAGCTAGCACAATGAATGAATACCATGTGGAATCCAGGTATTGTATTTAATAAATGATCAAAATCAGAGGAAATACTTACTAATGTAGAAATAATGCACATGCAGAGGTCATGAGGCATGCAATCATAGTTGGCATTTCTGGATAAAGCTGGCAGTCAATGCAAGGGGCAATATTTCTGTATCAAGTTGCAATTCACAAGCAGAATGTAATAGCAAATTTCTTACCCTTTATATTTTCTTTTTGAATTTACATGGCACATGTTGAGGAAAAATGCATTATGAATTGAATTAGCTCTGGTTGGAGCTTTTTGATTTGTCAGTCATTTATTTGGATATTCCACTTTCAAAAATTCCAGTATGTTTTATTTTACTCTTTGTACCTTTTGTTAATTATCAAACCGATTCTCAGAGGTTTGGTTGCAAGACCGATCAAGGGATCAAAAACCTTATCGGATACAAGAAAACTTTTACCAAGAAAAATCAAAACAAACACTGTTTTGTAATCGGGGTATTGACCTGGTTTTCTTTGATATATTAATTATCGTTGTTTTTACCTTTAAGGCTTTTATTGACACAATACAAAAATTAGTTTACCTAACATATTTGACACAATATCAGTTTAGCTGATTTAAGTCGTTGTCCCTTATTTACTTAATCACTCGTTGTTTTATCAACTCGTTTAACAATTATATTTCAACACCTTTATTAATAATAATGCTAGGTACTCTCCAATTATGCACATGCTTAATATGATTTAATGTCAGTTGCCCATTTCATATTAATAGGCTTTATTTCAAAGAAAATGCAGTGTAAATCTTTTTAGTAAATCTGCTTCTATTTTTATTTCCCAGGAGTGAAAGAATTAGTAAATACCCATTGTGCAGCTTGAACAACTGTGTTGATGCTGTGTACTAAAGGCAATATAAAGAGCTCTGTTATTGCCATATTTTGTTCAACCAACTTCTATTGCCCTCATCACCAATTCACTCCACTCATAATAAGGAATAATTTTATTAATTATTCTGCCAAACTAGCTATCCAGCAAAACTATAGCTAAATTATTTACAAGTCACCTAAGCAAGGTTCTATCTCTGATATGAAGAATATTTCAGCTGTTCAAAATAATTACCTACTTAATTACATGGATGGAAAAGAACCCAAAGGTAATCCTGACACTAGCAACAAGGAAAATATTGACCCCAATGGTAAATAGAATATATTGAGTAAAGATAAATATTTAGCATACCAATAAAATGGAAGTATGCAGTATTTTTTGGTAGATGTTCAAGGTTGATAAAAAAAAATAGCTATAAGAAAGGCATTAAGGACAACAGTTCCAGGGAAACTACACATACAGTATCTGCAAATAATGTTTCAAGGTTTTAACCAATTTTCATTGCAATGCAATATCTGGGCATTTAAAAAATAGCCCACACTATAAGGCTATTTGCAAACACTAGCCCTAGTTGCGTTGTACATGTGTTCAAGATTGTGAAATCATAGCATTATTCAATTATAAGTTCTCATGGTTTATAAACTTTTCTTGTGTCGTTTTAATTATCAAACTGATTTCCAGAGGTTGGGCTTCAAGACTGATTATGTGATCAAAAACCTCATCAGAATCAGGAAAAGTATCCTCAAGGGAAAAAAAGCCCAAAACAATTGGTTTTATCTAATTGTGAAAAAAGAAGTTATACTTATGTTGGTCTTTAAGAAACAGAAGTATATATTTTAGAAAAATGTTAAAAAAGAGAAAGCAAAGACAAAGAAGTCTTGAGAGAGTTCTTGAAAAACAACAGTTTAAATAGAAGTCTTGAAAGAGTATAAAAATACTTGAAAAAATAGAAGTCTTGGAGAGCTGCGTATTAGCAGCTCAGTAGTGAGCTGAGTCAACCCATAAAATAGTGTGTGCCCACACACTATAAAAGAAAAATCAGTTTATTCCTGAAAAAGGAGAATTTTTGATTTTTCAACAAATTGAGGTTAAATTAGTCTTTTTGAACCTCTATTAGCTTACTACCTTTATGACCTTTATTAACAATAATATATTTTACTTGTTCAGTATATACTATAAATTAGCTTGGCAGATATAGACTGTCCCTTATTATTTTATTAGCCACTCATTGTTTGGCAACTTGTTTTCTGCTAAATCATATTTTCTCATACTTTGTCATATTTACTTATGAATGGCTATTCAAGCAGCCTTAAATGACCAGAAAATTGTCTGTGTGGTCTCCAGACCTAATCTTTACCTGGGTTATTCCATTTACACCCAAATGCTGACTCTACCCTGGCTACAAAAGGCTACCCAAGGTGAAGAACAACCACTGCTGAAGGAATGGCAAAACAGTATAATTTCTACAAAAATGTTTTCAGAATGACATTTGTATGTTAAATAATCTTTACAGGCAGCTTTAAGATGCTCATAATTTTGTGGTTGATTGTCAAGCATGTTAACTAAAGATTTTAGATATATTTGTACAACTCCAAAAAATGTATCATTGTTAATGTAAGTTTTTGAACAATAGTATCATTTTTTATTGAATAAGTCTATAATCTTACTGTTTGAAAAATATGCACAGCGCAGCTAGGGCTTTCATATGCTTATTTACTTGGAATAATTGCTCCTAGATGCAGAGGAATTGCACTTTAAAGTAAAATGTGTAAACATTGATAAAATTATTGAAGCAACTGTATACATTATCTAACTGCCATCAAATTTGCAATGCTAAATTATTTGGCAATCTGGTATCTACTGTTGAAAGAAAGGTACAAGTAGTAAAGAGCTTGAAAATGTGGTAAATATATAAAACAGTTAAATATAAAAGCATAAATACAGCTAAGCATTGGGAGTAATTAAGAAAGCTAACATGTGACCAACTAACCCCCCCCCTACTTGCCAGCTCAAATATAGTTGGCACTCTTTCAACTGGTAGGCCTCCCTCAATCAACACTATTTGCTCATCATTAAATTAAAGATCCCCCAAAAAAAATATTATTAGTGCAGGAATAATGCACATGCAGTGGCCATAGAGTGCTCAATCATAAATAACAATATTGAATTATGCTGGCAGTCAGTGCAATAGATGAATTGTCTGCTTAAAGTCACAATTCAAAAATGTAAAGTAAAGGCAGATCCTCCACTACTTTTTATTCATCTTTTTTTTCAAGTCATGTACTAAGAAAAATTCATTGAGGATTGAATTGGTATTCTTGAAGCTTTTCAATTTGGCATGCATTTATTTGGATATACCACCCGTATTTCTTTTGTCTGTTTTATTTTGCACTTTGTAGATTTATTCAGCAGAGAACTATTTCCTGTCCATTTATGCACGTGTTTAATAAGACACAGTGTCAGCTGCTCATTTCTTATTAGTAATTTTTGCTTTAGAGGAGGAATTAATGTTAATATGTAAAGTCTTCTCTTTTAATATATTAAAGTAGAAACAATATTCAGCATGCAGCTTGAGCAATTGTGTTGTTGTATGGTACTTGCATTGATATAAATAGCAATGAATTTGCCATAATTATTTCCAACCAACTTTTATTGTCCTCATCATCAAAATACTTTACTTATAATCAGCAACACCTTTATTCATTGTCTTATTTAACTTACTGCCCAGCAATATTTAAACTAAATCATGTTATTTTCTTCTGAAAAAAGTATTGTCCAAGGTATAACAACATCATCAACAAAGGAAATTACTCATGTGCCTTTCACTAGTCCCCCTGTTAAGAAAGAGAACTAGAATTTATTTTCTATAATGTAATAACCACAAAAAAATATGTCTAAATAATGCCTATGTTATGCTTGGAGATCACAAAAAAATTGTGAAAGAACAGCTTAAAGCAAAGAGGCAAGAATTGAGCAGCCAATTTCTATGAATAAAGAATGAAATGTATCCTCATTGTGAATTAGTATTCTTACCCATATAGTGTTGATAAACTTCTTACTGAATGAACTTGATAAATATGAATTACTGAGAAATGTTGTTAGTATTATTGATGACCTTCAATAAGTAAAGTTGAAATAAAGAATAATTTCATTGGCTATTGATTATTCTCATGTGTTTGAAATAATAATGTATTTCATTGTAAAGTTGCTAATAAAGTATAAATTTAGTTTAAATCAAATGAAGTTAATTGATTGATTGAAACAACAATGCTATGGCATTAATTCCATGCTATGTTTTCAGTCTTTAAAGCAATCCTCATAAGACGAGAAGAATATAGGAGCTTGTTGTTTTTGATTACAATGAAGAGTAAATATTATATAAGCACTATATGCTTAAAAAAAACTAAAAGAGATGGAAATTGAAGTACTGTGAGACTATGTGTTTATGCATGCAGGCAACATCAATAAATGATGAAATGCATTAATCCTAATTACTGTAATATAATTAACACAATATCATTTTTAAAACACTGCTGTGTGCCTTGGAAAAAATAATATAAAGACATCTTTGAAGAAGGAAAATATTAATGAATAACGAGTCAGTAGGGGACATGCAAGGTAGTGCTGGCACTGGACACAGAAAAGGGAGAAACAAAGAAAAGCATAGAAAGTGAATAATAAGTACTAATTTGCTGATCTCTTAATTAGCTGACAAGACTGAATATTAGTGGGGGCTAAGAAAAATAACACAGTATCTATGCCAAGAAGGGCTGCCATGTGCTGTTGCCAAGAAAACAGCACTAGGGCAAGTCATGCTTTTCTATGTAACAATATTAGAATATCCTGGGCTTTGGAGGCAGAGCATCATATTAAATTGCCAAGATACATGCCAAGGCTTTTGTATAAAGGAAGTGCTTGAATTAACAAGTAAATTGATCCTTTGACAAAAAGCAAGTCTACTTCTTGGCATTTGTAATAATAGAAAAAACGGGAGGGGGTAGCAGCTGTTTTGTATTTTATTGATTGAAAGCCAAAAAACAGACAGCCCCTGTCCAATTACACATGTATATATTTTATTCCAGGGTGGGCAGTATTTGTTAAAAAAAAATATTATTTTTCCTTGCCATATTATTATCCCTAATTTCTCATATTTTTCCCCCTTTCATAAAACTGCCTAATACCTTGCTGCTTGTATACTTTGTGCTTATAATATTAATGATGCATCAAGCCATCGAGTCCATTCAAAGCACTATCACCTTTTATGTTAATCTTGCAAAAGATATGCCTCTGAATGCAAATACAGCTTCAGCTTTCAGCAGATTCTTTGATAGTTCTGTTGTTGAAATAATTGTGCAATTAAGCTACCTGTGCTTAAAAAGTAGAGGACGGGGCAATAATGATAGCAAGTTCAAGGACAAGGTGACAAGTCAACTATATAAAAAATACAGCGGCAATGAGAGAGCAAAGTGCAAAAAAGTAGTACGATTAATTAGAAAGCTATGCTGTGGCAAGTATGGAAAGAATGTTATTAGCTTTGAGGAAGCTGTTGAAAAACTGAGCAATTCGTTGTCTGGGTTTATATACCAGTTTCATCTTTTACACGACATTGCAGAAACAGCAAACCTTGCCAGGCTAAAGCATGTTTCAGAAGCAGATATAGCCGAGCTGGCTAGAGCGCTCTGCAAATATACGGTTGGCATGCATATAATAAACAACAAGGTGGATCTGACGAAGCCAGTAGCTGATCATTCCGATTTTGTAATAAAGCAAATGCTTGATTTCACCGATCATCAAATATGGCTGTGGGCAATGGTAAGCATGTACAGCCAAGCGGCAGTGCTCTATTTTGACAAGTGCACATTGAATATGGCCAATTACCTTGCTCAGCGCGCATCGACTACAGGCGAGCTGCTGCCAGTTGGTTCGCCAAGGGCTAGGGTAATTGAAACCATTCAGTGCTTTTTAAAGGCAGCGCCAAGTGCCAGCCAGGCACTTTCTGTCTCTCATGCTGATGCTGATGCTGATGCTGCTTGCTGGAAGAGGATCCACGGCAAGAGGTTTGACGATATTGTCGACGTCATGTATTCCACACCTGTTCAGGCTGCGCGAAACAGCAGAATGGCACAGGCGCTTGGGTTTAAAACGCTGCAGCCATCAACAGCGGTATTATCGTCGTATTAGAATTCAGAAACAAAGAAAATATAATTATGTAACTGCAAGCAAACCAAGACAATTAGATAGGCAGCAGCGACAATTTTGCCTCACTTTGTACATGAGCATCAATACATTGGCGCTGGAAAAAAAAATAATCCACAGTTTGAAATTTCTAGATCTCATAATGTAAATATTATAAAAATTTGTTTCTGACGCTAGGTTATCTTATTACTTTGGCATTTTATTATGTCAGGTCTAAAAAGGTATAATAAAAGTAATTGGAAAAAAAAGCACGGTTAGCCTTTTTTTTTTCTTAAAAACCGGATCCTTCATTGAATCATAGCTAGAAAAAAAAAAAGAACCGGCATTGCCATTCTGTTAATTAATACATATACTTTTTTTCTAGCGCCTAATAAACATTTCGTTATATTAATAAAACAATCTATTATTATTCTTTCAAAACCGGTCGTACTAATACACCCAAAAGATTTACTCGAGCCTCTGGACCTGCTCCATATCATGCATGATATCCAGCATCTCCTGATCGATCGGCTCATCATCGTCATCTTCATCATCGATATCTGTATCAACGTCTTCTTCGTCGCTATACTCGCTGGATCTGACAGAAGCACGGCTACTTCCTTCCCCGTCACCACCGCCACTGTTGGATTTGATTCTTCGCTCGCCAAACTGCGGAACAAGCTTGGCTGCAGCAACAGCAACCAAAGGATCCAGATCGTCATCGTCCTCGCCATCCCTGGCATTGACCATATCAGCATCTGCTGCACCCATGCCTGCAAAATTGAACAATAGATTCGCATCACCTTCCTGCTTCCCGCGACCTGAAGCAACGCCCTCTTCGGCAGCGAGATCGTCTGGATAAGAAAAGGTAGATGCAGCGGATACGTACTTTGGCTTTTGCGAAGCAGGAAGCAGCTGGGAAAAAGCACCGCCGTTCGCAGAAGAAGAAGACAGCTGTTCATCGGTCGAGCTGCTCAGCTGCTGGTGGTCATGGTCCTGGTCGTATTTGCTGTTGGCCGACCCAGAAGATGGCAATGCCGGCGGAGGCGGGGGCGATGATCCACGGACCAGGCTGAATGGCGAGAACGCGCTACTCGCCTTCTTTAGCAAGCTCATGCGGTTGCTCTGGGCTGTACCGTTGACCAGCGACGGCTCGTTATCCAGCCGCCCCGCTACGCCGCTGCCAGGCAAAGCATCGCGCGCCGACCCCGATAGCAGATCCATTGTCTTAGCCGAGCCGCTACCCACAGTAGTCGATGATGTCGTCGTCGTGGTCCATGAATCGGCTCTCTGGCGCACACCACCATGCTGGTACGATGGCAACGCTACCTGCTGCACAGGCCGTATGCCAGCCAGTCGCTCGTCAGGCAGCTGATGCCGCATGATAGGCGAGCTGCTGGCATTGGAGGCAGACCGCGCAGTGCGAGTATATCCGGAGCTATCTCTAGGCAGCAGCAGCGGCGGCGACGACGACGATGTTGTTGTTATTGTTGTTGTTGTCAGAGCGGCGGATGGCTTGGCGGGACTAGCCTTCTTCTTGTTCCTCTGCGCCTCCTTCTCCCTCTCCTCCTCGGCAGCCAGCATGGCGTCAATTTCGGCCAGCTCGTCCTCGATTTCAGGGAGACCGCGCTTCCAGTACTCCCAGTCGTTGTACGTAGGATCCAGCTTGCTCGACAGCGGCGGGAACATCATGTCGACCAGGTCGTTGATCTTGACATACGAGCTCCTGTAGCCGGGCAGCAGATCCAGCTTGATCTCGCCGTACGAATCGATGGTGCATATGCGGGACACAGGCACGTTGACGCTGCGGTAGGACATGGCGTCAGTGATGCGGTTGCCGAACCCTGCGTAGAAGGGGCTCTGCTGGTCGCCAAACAGATTGCGGATGTCGCGCAGACACGCCATCTTGAACTCCTGCGGCCGCTTCATGATGACCTCGCGATGAAACGAGGTAAACAGCCTGTCGGGCGACAGCAGAAGCGGCCCGCCAGGCAGCCTGTAGTCGCCCTGCTTAACATTAGCCAAAAAGTCTCTCGTGCCGTCAGCCTGACCGATCGCCCGCGACGTCAAGTACAGGATCTCGTAGCCATTGCTGACGATATCGGTAAACAGCTTGGCCACGCCATGATGCGTCCAGTCCTTGCCGACCATATTGAACAGATGGCCCAGGGCGTCCGACTTTGTAATCGTGCCGTCGATATCGGAGATGACAATCTGCGTGTCCCACTTGTACAGGTACGCTTTGGCCTCGCAGTACGCGTTGTTCGACGGCACCAGGAACTTGATCTCGTTCGCGCCGTATTTCAGGTTCAACGACTTGAGCTGCTCAGAGGTCAGCCGCAGCGTCTTGGCATAGCGCAGCGGATGATGCTGTCCGGGACGCTGCGCCAGGGGCTGTCTGAGCGGATGCGCTAGGACTCCGTCGTCGCTCATGTAGCCTGCTGCCATGCCGGCCTCGTCGCCAGAAAAGTCCGACGACGCCCCGCCCTGCTCGGTACCACTGACGACTGGCGGCATGTTGATGGTTGCCGCGTCGCTGCCGCTGAGCTCGGCCTTTGCGCTGGCAGCCGTCGCAGTAGCAGCAGTAGCAGCAGCAGGCGTACGTTGACCCCACCGCCACCACCGTCTGCCCTCCTGCTTGCTAGGCGTCGACGCCTGCGGCTGACTACGATTCTGATCCAGACTCTGCTGCTGCTGCTGCTGATCCTGATCCTGATGCTCCCGCTGAGATTCCACATCCGCGCCCTGCCTGCCCTCTTGGCGCTCAGGCTCGTCGTTCACGGTAATGGCAACAGCGGCATCATCGGACATGGCGCCATCCACCAGCTCTCGCTGCTCGCCCGGCTTCTGCAGCGACCCAGGCATCGAGACCACAGGCCGAGGGGCCTGCTCCACGCCCTGGCCATCGCCGTCGACACGTCTACCAGCAGCACCATCAGTCGTCGTCGTGACTCGCTGGAGCCCGCGGTCAAAGGGCACTCCATACGCAAGCTGCGACACAAGCGCCAGGACAAGCGCCTCGCCCTGCACATACTCGCCGCTCTCCTGCTGAAACACCAATCGCGGGTTCGTCAGCACGCCAATGGGGTCGGCGCTAAAGGCCTGCGCCTGCACGCGCGACTCCTCAAACACCCGCCGCTGCATCGCGCTGTCCCTGGCTCTCTGCAAGACATCGACGCCGCACAAAGACGCGCCCAACACCGGCTGCGACCGGTCTCCCTCGGCCGCCGAAGCAAGCATGCCGGTGACATCGAGGATATGCTTTAGCGACTGTTGTTCGCCGGAAGCAACTGCGCCCGTATGGCTTTTTGTCGCCGTGTGCACTTTCTTGGCCGGCCTGCTTACGGCCTGGGTAGACGGCGTCAGCTGCACGCCCCAGTCCCACTCGGAATGCAGTCTTTCGTCGCGACCTTTGTTTGCGCCATTTCTATTGCCGTCGTCGCTGTCTTCGCTGTCGATGGCTGCGGAGCCGCTCTTGCTGCCGGCAAACGCGCCCAGCTCATACGCAGAGTCGCTGACAATGCTCATTGGCCGCGCCGCACCGCCACCCGAGTTGACATTGGCACTGGAGCCGGCGGCAGCTATGGTTCCCGGCACACCGCCACTCTCTTCCCCTTCTGTGTCTGCTGCTGCAGCCGCCGCCGCAGCCGCCGCTATAGCCAGGAGCCGCTCCTCGTTGACTCGCTCAAGGTACCGCTCGCTGCGCCGCGACCGTATCACCGACATGTCGTCGCTGAACACCACCGACGACGCCCCCAAGCCGCCACCAGGGGTTCCAGGAGCACCGCGGCGCTGGAGCCAGATGTCTTGTTGAGCCTCGCTGTCGCTCTGCACGCAGTCGTCTGCATCGCCGCGATCCCTAAACAACGCGCTACCAGCCAACCGCAGTCTACTGCTCGGCGTACGCAAAAGCCCACTGCGATGGCGTCTACTACCGCTACTACGGTCACTATCGCCGTCGTCGTTACCAGCATCATCGCCATTGTCATCGCCATCGCCATCGCCATCGTCATCGTCATCGTCATCGTCATCGTCGTTATCCGACCCAGACTCCGACCCATGCGCACTAGGCGCGCTGACATACCCGTCCCTGGCAACCCCCTCGCCCGGCGCACGGCTCACGCTGCCGCTGAGATCCAGAAAATCCGGATCATCAGCGTCCCGAAACGACAGCGCAGGAGATGCCACGGGCGACGTCACAAACCGACTGGGCACATCGGCCTCTGTCTCCACGACAAAAAACGCCTCGCCAGAATCGCCCACCTTCATGTAAAACTCCGCCGGACCGCCGTTCACTATCACCTGCACTGCCTTATCAGACGGTCGCAGAAGCTGCAGCTTGCCGAACCGCACATGGAAGGGCGAGCAGCTTAGGTTGCCCTCTTTGTCCTCGACTACTACGACGTCGATGGCGCCGCTCAGCGTCGCTGGATTCAGCTCTTTGTACAGCTGGCTGACCGTCGAAAACACCTTGCCGACATACTGCATGCTGTGAAGAAATAAATAAGGGAGGGGCTAAGCAACCGAGTAGGGGTAAATGCGAAAAGATAATAAAAGGCCTGGTGTGCGTGCGTGTGTGTGTTTGTTTTTGGTTAATTGCAGAATGAAATATAAAGCGATAATGGCAATTAGTAAATGCGGTTTTCAAATGCGGCGGGAAACAGAAAGGCGCGGTGTATTGCATTTTCTTCGTCATCGCTCTTTTTCCCCTGCTTATTCTCTCGCTTTCACATGCCCCCCCCCTTGCCCTTTGTGGAAAAGGGAGCAAATGCGCCCGTGGAGTCGTGATTGATGCCTTGTCTGATCAGCAGATCAACCAATCAACAAATCAACAAATCAACAAATCAACATCGGCTCCGCACTTGGCTTGAATCAGCTAGCACAGCGGGTTTGTTTATTAAAACTGACCAAAACTCTCCTTCTCTGCTCCTCACCCACTCGCTTCAAACAAGCTTCTTGGCCTCAAAGAACTTGCGCAGATGGCCCAGCTGCCAGTAGCTCACGGCGCCAACAATCGCCAGCTGCACAAGCGCCCACACGCCAACTCTCTTCTTGATCCCCGCCGTGACCCTATCGAACTCAAGCTCCCTCTCCCTCTGGTACTTCTGCTCCACCCTGATCTCCTCCAGCTGCCGATTAAGCACCTCGATCTTCTCCTTGATGCTCTTGATCTTCTCCACCGCCTCTCTGCCGCCATCATCGGGCTCGCCCACTCCAATATCAAGAGTAAACTTGACCACCGAAGACGCCAGCCATCCACTGGCCTGCGCCCCATGCGCCTGCACACAGATCGTATGCTCGCCGGGATTCCCCGCCGAAAACGAAAACTTGCCCTGATGCGCTCCCTTCTGGTTCATCACCCGGTGCGCCGCGTTGTTGTCGTCGGCCGTCATCGATACGGTGATACCGGGGTTCTCCACGTACTTTTTCTCCGCCTCACGCCATTCCTCTGTACGGTAGTGCCCGGTCACCAGGACGTTCTTCGGAAGCTCCTCGAGGAAACACTGCTGCTCGCCGTCGCGAAGATAGAAATGCAGGCCATGCACCACGGTGCTCGCCAGTGCCAGCACGGTCACTAGCGCTGCTGCTGTTGGGCGAAAAAGCATTCTTTGCTTAGCCGTTGATTGAAAAGAAGAGGGGGGGATAGAATAAAAGTCGGGGCTGGATGTATAGAAATAATTAGAGCGAGGGCAACAGTGCAGCAGATGATTGCCAATTGAGAAAAAAGAAGAATATAATATTGCAAGTAGCAAAAAAAATAAGAAAGCTGCGATTTCAAAAGAGCATGTGCAAATGTGGCCTCGCAACTAGCGCCTTGTCGCTTGTTGAAAAAAAAATAATAATAAGTAGCTGCTTTTCCACGCATGCCCATGCCACCGAGAGCTCCTCTACAAGCGGCATTTGCTGGTTCGCTATGATTGGGCAGCCGAAACCAAAGCCAAAACCAAAAAAAAGGGGGACAGAGAATATCACTTCCGAGCCGAGAAGGTGCGAGCCGAGTCGGTTGGTGTCAGACTCGCGTGATTCAGAACCGCGCTCTAATCCCGAGATCAAGCAAACAAGGCACGAGCACCAAGAAAATGACCCTTCTGCCGAATATTCCACAGAACATTCTCCATCTCCATAAACGGTCTGCGCCGACAGATGGTGTTTATTTCATTGGGTTATTTTTCTTTGCATCTCCACGAGGTTGTTTGAGCGGTTTCAGCGGTCTTTGCAGGAACAAAAAGAAAGAGAGAAAGAAAAAATAAACACCGACATTGGCTTACCTCGAGGTTGATTGACGCGGTAAAAAGAGAGAGAGAGAAGTGACACCCCTTGCTTGCTTTGGCAATAATGCCTCTTTTCTCTTGCTCGACGCTTTCTTTTTCAAAAAGAAAAACGAGGGGTTTTGGACATTTATCGCTTTTGTTTACAATAGGCCAACCTCGTGGCAGGATACGCAAATAACACAAAACTTTTCACGCTGTGCAATAAAAGGGAGGGAAATGGTTTCTGGAAAATATAAAAAAATCATCTTTATTAAACAACAGCGCTCCAGCACTTTTGAAAGGCAGACAGCGTACATGTGCACCGGCACCCGTCAGGTACTCCCTCAACATACAATACAGTCGTGCGTCCCTTTTTAATGGCAGGCAGTCGGGAGGACCCAAAGTAAAGGGAGATTCCGCACCTTCTTTCTGCCTTGCCAAGCATGGGCAAATAGCTGGACTAGTAGCAAAAAAAAAAACCTCTATTTCAATCGCATGGTGGTTATTGTTTATTTTGGCGATGTGTCGTGTGTGCATGTCTGTGTCTGTGTGTGCATGTCTGTCGATCAGCGTGTGCTTGACTAGGATAAATCCGGAACTATGCGCCAATACAAAGAAAAAAAAAGCCAAATAGGAAAAGCCCGCTCACTTCACTTCAGACAGAGACAGACCGCGATCTCATTATCCTGCATCGTCTCTGCAAAATCCACTCGCAAAGACAAAAGCATGCGGAACAAAGAAAAAGAAAGAAAGAAAGAAAGAAAGACGCTGTGTACACGGGTCCGACATGTGTAGTTTCTGCGTATTGACGCATGCACACACACATGGGCCTCTTTAGTCTCGCGTTGCAAGCGGTCTTTTGGAATATCCAGAAATTGCGTATAAAGAGACTGTTGGCCGGACCGCTTCTACAAAGTTTGAGGTTTTCTACTTGTAGTGATTCCATCCTCCAAGCTTTAACCTCTCCTTTTTTTTTACGGCTCCTCCCTCCTCCTAGCTCTCCCCCCCCTTTTTCCTGGTTATTTCGGTATACATTGGCTGGCCCTTTATACATTTAGCGAAATAATCTGCAGCGTGTTCCAATCCTAGATCCACCCATAGTCATCAACAAGCACTAGAGCATCTTTTTTTTTCTTGTCATATAAAAAATGAAAGGCTTTGTTTCTGCCCTGGCTTTTGCCGCTACCCTTGCCTCGTCGGTTAACGCCCACACGTACCTGAGCAAGCTCAACATCGCCGGTACGCAGTACGACGAGGGCGTCTGCATCCGCCCGTACCCGGCCAACCGCAACTTCCCGGTCAAGGACCCCAACTCGACCGACCTGACCTGCGGTTTCGGCGGCGTCTCCAGCGCGGCATCCAAGAACTGCCCGGTCAACGCCGGCGACAAGGTGACAGTCGAATGGCACCATGACAACGATTCCGCAGCCGACGACATCATCGACGTATCTCACCTTGGCCCCTGCCTGGTCTACATGGCCCCGCTGTCGAGCAACGGAGCCGGCGACGTTTGGTTCAAGATCTTCGAGGACGGCTATGACGCCGCGTCGGGCAAATGGTGCGTCAACAAGATCCGCGAAAACGGCGGAAAGCTCGATATCACTATTCCCAGCGACATCAAGGCTGGCGACTACCTCCTGCGCACCGAGGTCATCGCCCTTCACGAGTCGGACACCGACTATGCCGCTAACCCTGCGCGTGGTTCGCAGTACTACCCGAACTGCGCTCAGGTCTCCGTCGCTGGTGACGGCAAGGCTGTGCCAAAGGGTTATGCTATCCCTGGTATCTACAAGACCAATGAGCCTGGAATTGTCTTTAACCTGTACTCCAGCTACTCCAGCTACCCCATCCCTGGCCCGCCGGTCTATGTTGCTGGCTCTGCTGGCGGCGATGACGGCGATGACGGCGAGGAGCAGTACACCACAACTGCTTCTGACGAGGCTCCCACTCCCGAGTACACGACTACCTCTGATGCGGCCCCTGCTCCCGAGTACACTGCCAGCAGCTCCGATGCGGCTCCCGCTCCCGAGTACACTGCCAGCAGCTCTGACGAGGCCCCTGCTCCCGAGTACACGACTACCTCCGATGCGGCTCCCGCTCCCGAGTACACTGCCAGCAGCTCTGACGTGGCCCCTACCTCGAGCGCCCCAGTGACCGCATCCCGCCCTGTCGTCACCGTCTACGTCCCCGGCAAGTGCCACTAAGCACAGCCTCCCCCCTTTTTGAATAGCTCCCCTCCCACCATGTAATGCTCTTTTTATATCCAATGCCGCTCTTTTAATTTCTTTATATTTTTCCCCTTTAAGAAACAGGAAGTAAACATTGGACTGCATATCCTAAATTCATTAGCATCCGCGCCAGAACAGCGACCAAAGGAAAAATTAGCTCATTCATTAATTCCATTAGAGTCATCCCCGCATTTACGCACAAAGAATAAAAATGAGTTGCAAGTCAGCAGAGCCATATGGTGTGGCACCTGTACGCCACTCATACAGCAATCGCCATATACACGTAAACATATACACACACACACACATAAATACATACATACATACACTGATAAGCGCATGTCCAGGCTATATCCAGTGGCAACCCATTGCTCTCCACCGAAAAAAAAACACAATATTAAATATACACTTTTCTTTTTTTTTTTTCTTTTCTTTTTCACCAACCTACATGTCCTGCTTGAATCCAACATGGATCCAAAGTACTATTTCAGCTACATCCCCATTGACGTCGTGCCCGAAGTAGCCGCCGGACTATTCGCGCTTTGCGCAATAATCCAGTGTCTCCAGACATTCCAATCGCAAGGCCCCTACTATCTTCTATTGCTAAGCGTCACGGCGCTTAGCGAATCGATAGGATATGGGCTACGGACCCTCTGCATCTACCGCACGACCAAAGCAACGTTCATCGCCATGACGCTTTTCCTCCTTCTACCACCAAACGCGCTAGCGCTGACAAACTACAAGACACTAGGCGAAACCGTCCGCCAGCAGACACCAGTGGCCCTGGTATACCGACGACCATTCTACCTAAACCCACGCTTTATAACCTGGTTCTTCTTCCTCAGCGACGTTCTCTCCTTCCTGCTGCAAGCGGCCGGCGTCGCCCTATCGACCCAAGAAGACAGACGGGAGTTGGCCAAGAACACAGTACTGGTGGGACTCGCCGTACAGCTGTTCTTCTTTGCCTGTTTCCTGGCCCTGTGTTTCCGCGTCTTAAAAAGCCCCGAGTATCTTGTCAAAAAAGGACCCGCCGACAAGTCTTTGGGAACGGCTAAACGCCGGTTGTTTAGCGTTATTATTGGCACCACGGTGCTTTTGTATGTAAGGTCGATTTATCGCGTATTCGAGTTTGTCGGTGGCTATGGAAGCTGGGTGTACGGGACGGAATGGCTGTTTTATGTCTGCGATACGCTGATGGTTCTGCTGTGCTTTGTCTTTTACATTTGCAACTTTATCGGCTACCATTTCACGACATAACCACACCCACCACCCAATTTTTTTTGTTATTGTTATTGGAGAAGGGAGGGGGCTCGTTCCACTCAGATATGTGTTTGTAAATACGAGTTACATGTGTTTTCATTTGGCGTCTATTTTATCTTTCAAATGTATATATATATATATATTTAGTTTCAGATATTCATTGCTGCTGCGTCTGACCAACAATTCCCAACTACCAGAAAATACTAGTTTAAAAAGAACCCCATTTCCCCTGCATGGCTCCACATTTCTGAGCCCATCTATGTTTATTGATCCGGCGGTATCGCATCGCCTTGTAACATATAACGGGATATAAAAAGACAAGCCGTTACAAGACTTGCCGCGCGAACTACAATGTCTGTTGTACGACACGGCGGATACAGCCGACGAAGAGCAATCTCTAAGCCAGGAGGCATTCCGGAACTCTTCTCTTTAGCCTGCACCAATTCGCTAATACAATATTTTTCCTGACCTCTCTCATTGGGCTAAAGAGAAAAGTAAATTAAAAAGGCAGGCGCGCTTTTACTCGTTTCGTGGACCAGCCTGATCAGCCAAAACAGATCAGGGTGATCCGGGAAACGGGGATGCGCTGCAGAGATCAGCGGGAAAAAAAAAACCCCCACCTTGCCTTGCTTGGACGCAACGGCTACAAGAATCAAAAAAGCTTTTTTTCGCTGTCACTTTAAATATATAGAAACAAGATAAGAGTCGTTAAGGTTTGGCAAGACAATATAGGCCCGGGTGATTATCCAGGCAAGGTAGCACAAAGCAAAGCGATTGTTGCTGCTTATTTGGCCAATTGTTCTCTTTCTCTCTTTCTTTCCTTCTTTCCTCAATCAGTCCGCTGGTGATTTATATCCACTATCTATCCACCTTTTTGTCCTTGTTCACATCTGTTCTCTATTGTTTGTTTAAGAAGACAGGCACCCGTTTTTTACAAGCTATGAAGTTGAAGAGCGCAGCTGGAGCCTCTGGCAGGACCCAGCATCCCTGGCTTGCGAAGCCGCAGCTGCTACTGCTGCTAGCCCTGATGCTCTCCCTTTGCACAATGCCCGGCGGTGGCGCGCAGCAAGCCGATGCAAAGGCTGTCAACGTCCACGCTAGGCCGCAAACTCTGGTGCCGCGCCAGATACCTGGGCCTGCGCCACAAAGCAACGACGGCAATGGCGGCGACGGGGACAACGGCGCACAGCCTACCGATGGCCTGGACACTGCGGAGGAGCCGCAGTCCTCGCCGACAACCAGGGTGTCGACGACCACGGTCGAGGCAAGCACGACAAGCGTGGCCACAACGACGGTATCGGAGCCTCCGTCCTCCAGCCCGCAGGAAGACCCTACTACCAGCGCGCCGCAGCCAGAAAGCAGCACCGGCCCCGACAACAACAGCAGCAGCACCAATGTCGATACGGCTTCTTCCGAGCCCACCGCTGCAGATACCGACACCTTGCCCACAAGCGACACTCGGGAGCAGCAACAGACGGACACGAGCACCGATGACCAGCCGGCAACAACGCCGACGGTATCCAGCGACACCGAGGACCCGAGCACCTCGTCGGACACGCAGCAGCCATCCTCGGAAGCCACCGATGCGTCGACGCCCAGCGGACAGGACAGGTCGTCCGATGGCCTGTCTGGCGGCGCCATCGCCGGAATCGTCGTCGGCGTCGTTGTGTTTGCCGCCCTTGTCGTCGGCGGCATCCTGCTGTTCCTGTGGCACCGGCGGAGAAAATCGCGCCAAGCCAGCATCAACGGAGACTTTGACAGCGACTTCCCCAACTACCAGCCGCCTGTCGCGATGTCATCTGCTCACCACGGCTACTCCGCCTCCGCCGGCAATGGCGCCGCCAATGGTGCTGCAGCGAATGCTGATAGCACTGGAATGGCGATGCCGGCCTCGTATACTCGCAACTACCAGCCTATGGCGCACATGGGCGATGGGTACATCAATGATACGTACTCGTACCAGTCGCCGCAGATATATGCCGGTGGCATTCCGCAGCAGCCGCCAGCTCAGCAGAGCGCTACCTATCACGGCTATCTCTAAAGCAGCGGAGACCTCCTTAATTTATTTTTCTTTATCTATTAATAAAGTAGCATTCTTAGAGGCCGAACGGATGGATGCCTATTGTTTAAAGTGCAGGAGACACGCGTCTCTTTTCTGTCATTGTGACATGCAATTATAGAAGAAAGAGCTTGTGCATGGGACTAACCCACATGCATATCGCATGGGTACACCTGTCATTTTTCGTATATAGTTTGCAATTAGAAAACAGACAACTTTATGCCAAAAATACATATGGAGCGGCGCAAAGGCTGTGTCTCCACTTGTCGACTTTTGTATATAAGCGTGTCCACCCCCCTCTTACCCAGCTGAGATACTCTTTTTTGTCCTCTCGGCCAGTTCTTTTTTTCCCTGTCCATGCTTTTTTATTTGGCGCCTCGTTAGCTTTTATTTGCAAGCCCTGCCTTATTTATTTTTCCTCACACGCCTATCGGCCCAAAAGCTGTCTGTTTTTTATTTCGCCCTTCCCATCTGCATCGAGTATGTATGTGTCTTCTGCTTGCGCATACGCATGCACTTAATGCTAATTAAAAATTAGAGAGCAACAAGGTGTGAAAGCCATCCAGCCCCTGTTTTCAACCACAATCCCTCTCTCTTTTCTTTAGCCCCCCTCCTTTCTCCTATATTCTATATTGCTCTGAACTTTATCTGCACTCTTCTCACTATTTTCACTGTTTTTTTTTTCATTTTGCTCTTGCTGTTTCGCCTCTTGTCTTTGTGTCGATGAGCTCACACAGGCGTCCAGATCCAGACTCCGGCAATCAACAATCTTCTTCTCCTCACTTGGCAGATAGTGGACAAGAGAAACGCAGCAGCAGCACGCCATCCCTTCCGAAATCAAGCAGGCCTTTCCCTTCGCCTTTACATTCATTAAAGGGCTCTCGTCCCGCGTCGGAAGACCCGGAGCACGACAGCCAGGTCACCCGCCAAAAAAAGAGCAGCGCAAGCGTGCACAGCGTCCAGTCAAGGTCAGAAAAGTTTATCCAGGGAACCAAGGGCATTTTCCGTCGCCTTACACCTGGTTCATCCCGCCATTCCGGCCCCAAAGACATGTCGAGCCAGTATAGCGCGTCTAATAAATCACAGCACTCTCATAAGCGTAAATGCCAGCCGTCCTACTCGGATTTTATTGCGGGCTTAGATAATATAGCAGAAAAATTTTTTGGTTGTCGCATCAACCCGATGAAAACCCTTGCCCGTTTAACCCATGGAGCAAAGCTAAAGCATATTAAAATGATCTTTGATGGAGGCGTGTTTGACAATTACCACGCTGTCGGCATGCCAGATATCATGCTCAATGCCAGCGCTTGCTACAAAACATCGATTACCACCGTGGCCAGCAACCTGCTTTTGGACGCCAGATACCAAAATGACGCGCCATCGCTCTTGACCTATCAGCTTATATCCATGGCCACGCGTCCAGAGGTCGTAAAGGTGCTGCGCCGTCGCCTCCTGTACATGGGTCAGAAAAAGAGGCTCGGCCAGTTTCTTCGCTTTAACCAGCTCGAGCAAATCGGCTATGATACAAACACGTCGCGGGCCAACCCGGACATTCAGTTCACCGAGCCCTCCAGAGGCGACTACAACACGCTCTCCTCCAGCTCTAACAGCGCCAGCGTGTCCGGCGGGTTTTCGGCGGCGCTGTTTATCGAAGGCGGCGCCATCAGCGACCCGGCGGCCGTTATGGACCCCCTGATGATCACTGGTCCTCGGCATATCGGCAAGTCGCACATCATGTTTAATCTTGCCGCGCGCATGGCGGCAGACCCCGGCGTCGTCGTCATGTACATCAGCAACGCGAGCGACCTGCTGGTGGGCGCAGGGTCCGATAGCCGCCGCAAGTTTACGCAGTTTGTCGAGTACATCGCCTGCGCCTTTTGCCAGTATGACGAGGTCAACGAACTGATCAACGACTGGTACACCAACACCGAAGCAGGGTTCTCGGTGGACAAGATGCGCGATGCCACGCGCGCGCTTCTCGATGATTTGCGCGATCTATGCGGCAGCTACGTGGGTGCTGGCCACAAAGCCAGGCCGACAGAGGGGATCACGCCGGTTATTTTTATCGACAGATACGATCTGATTGCCAACGCAGAGCCGTACAACTCGATCGTGACCGTGAACGAACTGGCGCTTACCTACCGATTCGTCGTTGTTTTGTCGACCAGCGACCCGGCTGGCTACCAGATCCAGCCGCCGAAATACATAAGCCAGTGCGTGCTATCGACGCCCCTGACTCCCAAGGAGGCGCGCAGACTG
>JANBOW010000040.1:0-26003 GCA_027575335.1 Coemansia sp. RSA 2599 | reverse complement strand
GAGCATTGGCAACCTCGAGGCGCAGGATGTCCCGCAGACGATACTCAACGATTTGGAGTCGTGCATCTACCACATGTGCTGGTTTGGCGTCGAGGGCGTCTGCTCGTTGCATGAGAGAGGACCGGCAGACGATGGTTTACCTCACCTCGACAAGTGGCGGAAAGGCACTCCTCGTGAGGTTGCAAATGTCAAAAAGCTTCACATGAACGTTGAATCTCAGTTCCAAAGCAACGTCACAAGTCTTTTTATAGGCGCCGAAACATGCCCCATGCTTAGAGGAGGAGGTTTAATCTGCAAATGCGATGATGGTAGCGACTGCGACTACAAAAGACTTGGGTATGATAGACTTGCATCTCTGGCGTGTCGGCTGCGCGAAGCACTATTCGAAAACAAAAAGCTCTCTCGCAAGTGCTGGGGAACATATGTCCAGGAGTCCGCTTCTAAGCTGTCTGCTGCTAAGGTTACCCAGGCTATGGCTGATGAGGGCGACGAATTTGAAGACATCTTTGGTAAGGCTGGCGACGGACGTAGTGGCAGCAAACACGCAGAAAATCTCAATTTAGAAGACGCTACTGCATTAGACATAGGCTACAAAGACCCTGACTGCGGGCCTGATCCATTTGCAAACCGCGCACTGAACAAGTTCAGAGATGTAATTGCCATGGATATTATTAATATTATGAGATTTGAGCGCAAAGAAGCACTTGCCAACCTGAAGATGAAGGCCAAGAACGATTAGCAGCTGTTTATATGTGCATTTTTAGTAACAACATGTTTTAAATAAAAAATAATATTGCTCCAATAAGATTTTAATTAACACCGAAGAAGCAAAAGAAAAGTATTCAAAGCGAACTAGTGCTTTTATAGCTCAAGAACACATAGTCGTGAATAGTCCATTATGAGCTGCTATTCGTTTAAGGACTGATGAGCATTTAACGCTGATGTCATGCCCTCTTGTTCTCCGCCCTGCGCAACAGACCCACTGCGATCAACAGCGAATTTCCGAGGTAATTCCGCATCTACCTTTCTGCTTATTGTGGCTGAATGATTTATGCCATTTAAGGGGTTATATACATGTTCGATAGATCGAGCGTTGAATAGACAACCAGCAAATTAAATATAACTATAAACACGCCAGCTCTGTTCATTTGTATATTTACATGGGGCATTCTCATTGAGTTTGTTGTCTGGTAGCCATCTGCTTAATTGAGATTGAGATTGCTCGACAAAAACCGCAGTCAATCAGATTTGTTTTTCTTTTACCTTATTTTGAGGATGTCTTTTTTTTGGAAAAATGGTAAATAATGTAAATCGATTGGCATTGAGTTTTGTTTTTCTTTTTTGTTTGGCGCAACAAACAGGCTTTCACACTGGCTGTGTTTGTGTTTTCTGCTATATATATATAAATAGTCGAAACAGGTTTGCCTACATCCTCAATTTTTTTGGAGATGGTACCAAATAAAGGACAATAGAAAAAAACGGCATAAATGAAAGGCAAAATGTCGCTTGATACCTTTGGACCGTTTTTTATTTACATACTCCCCTTTTCCTCACTCTTTTATACAATAGACATATATATTTTTTTTGCAAGACATGATCGATAATTTCACCTACTATAAATTAGACGAGCGCATCAAGTACTTTTCGTACATGCCGGCCAACGTGTATCCGCAGGTGTCGTTGGGCGTGTACTTTGTCGTTGGTGTGGTACTGACCTATCAGTCTATCCGGAGCAAGGCGCAGGGATGGGTGTATATTCTGGCTGGAACGGCGTTCGCAGAGTGCCTGGGCTATATCTTTAGGACTGTCTGCGTGTACGATACGACCTTTGCCATGTACGTGCTGATGACGCTGTTCCTCTTGCTGCCTCCGAATGCTCTGGCACTGGTCAACTACAAGACAACGGGCAAGATAATGGAGGATTCGGCGCTGGCCAAGCCGAGCAAGTTCTGGCTGCGCCCAAAGTTTGTCAACTGGTTCTACTTTGCAAGCGACATATTTTCCATTGCCATGCAGGGCGCTGGCGGCGGAATGATGGTCACAGAAAAAGGAAGAGAGCCAGGAAAAAAGATCGTGCTCATTGGTCTGGCAGTGCAGCTGTTCTTCTTTGCCTGCTATCTGGCCACGACGTTCTATGTCTGGAGAAAGCCCGAGTATGTGGTGAACCAGGGCCCTAGCGACAAGAGCCCAGCAGCGGCAAAGAGAAAGGTCATGGTGGCGGTCGCGCTGACAACCATTATGCTGTATCTCCGGTCTATCTACCGTATCGCAGAGTTTGCTGACGGCTATAAAGGCAAGATATACAGTGCCGAGTGGGCGTTCTATGTGTTTGACACACTCTTCATCTTTATTGCATTTTTGGTGTACATTGTTTTGTTTATTGGTCCCAACTTCAGCAATGCGCGCGCTAGCCAGGGAACAGTTTACGGATATCCACAAAAGATAGAGTCTGACGAGGCCACTGCAACTCAGCAGTCTTTAACCAGATTGGTGTAAAACCGAAAGTAATAAGGAAATAAATTGTGTTTAAAATTTTAGTCTATCCAATGTATTATTTCATTTAGCTTATGCAACAATAGTGGAGATATCGACAAGTATCACATGTAAGTGTGTTTTTTCGTAGGCCTTGACAAAGGCATTGCTATTGAATTCAACGCCGCAAATGCCTATAGATTCAAGGAATGGCAGCGCGAGTATCAGGTAGCTGAGAACGCGTTCCGAGTGTTTAACATTGTTAACGCTGCTCATAAACTTGAAATTTATAGACTTGACGCTAGTGGACAAAGGTCTTACTGCCACTTGCATGCTTATTTCTGGCAAAAATTCCAAGTCATCTTCAATTGAAAATCGATTGATGACCAGGCTATCGAGATTGGACAATTGTGGAATTATTTCAAACAGCGTTTGCACATTCATTTCAAAGTTGCAGGTCATGTTGTCTACGTATCTCCAGTTCAAACGCTCTGGCTCTATGCCAAACTCGATGTCAGAAATGACCAGCGAGCAATTGCTTAATGGCTGCCTGTTTCCAAACCAGCTATTGGTAAAAAGATAAAAGTAATCATTGTCATTTAAAGCTGCCCCTGAGATATTTATATCCTGGTACTCCATCACGACGCTGTTTTTACTGGCGCAGATTGGCAATGCGCCAACGGGACCAGTGAGCTTTACATAGTCTATTGCGCTGAAGTGTATTTGGCTTGGGGTTCTGTCCGGCCATGTGCATGGTAGCTCCATGTAAAAGTTTGTTACCTTGGGCATGAAAATATCAATTGGCCTTTGAGATTTGCAGGGAACTATGGATTGGCTATGCACACAGTTATCGACTATATAGTAGGCGTTGTTGCTGGCGGTTATCTTAATTCTTAGACTCTTTAAATTGTCAAAGCAGAGCTTATCGACATTTTGACCATCTTTAAACCAGTTCCAAGAGAAATGATCAAAGTCTGTTGTCAACTCGAGCTCTTGGAGATTATTAATGCTAATCGATGGTCTGTCTGGGGCAGACGATAATGGCATAGGGTGGCCGCTGCTATAAAGAGCGAGGCTTTGGATGTTTGGTGAAAACCTCAGCTTGTTTAAACTCGTCGTAGAAGAGCTTAGATGCTGCAGTTGGTGGCAGTATACTTGATTTATGACATCAAACAGCGTTGCATCGGTTGTTTTCTTGCCTTTTAAAATCAAATGAACAATATTGGGCATTGCTAGCCATAGCGCGGTTTTCAGATTGCCAAAGTTATCTGCACTTTGGAATTGCTCTGCATGGCTAAGCGATCTTTGAAGCGTTATTGCCAGCTTTCTAGTTCCCTTAATATCAGTGCAGTTGTCGGTCAGCACCCTTGAAACTGTGCTGTATCTTTCTGGAAATAACTTGATTTCGCTTAATCGCGGAAACAAAATGGATGCCTCAGAGCAACTGCTGGTTGGATTCAAAAACGACGGCCGCCTGATTTCATTATCATCTGCTATAAAGTACATTTCCAAGTGCCGCAGCTGAGGAAACAGCAACGTATCGCTTGGCATGGACATTAACAATGACCATTTAAAGGTGTGGGGCACATTGAGCGTTGTCAGGTATTTTAGTGTTTTGCGGTTAGCGGCAATAAGGTGAAATACCATGATCTTGTTTGCCACAATAGTGAGACTGACAAGGCTAGTTGTAACCACTGGGTTTCTAATAAAAAGGGGCTTGCAAGATGAGAAATGAGTAATTTTGTCGCTGAGGCAATCGAAAATGCAGTCTTGCAAAATTTTAGCTAAACCACCGGCCCTATTTTCAATATATACACTGTTCAAGCAAGGCATGGACTTGCCAAGTGAAGCGCACAATTCTTGGACACGACTGTCGATATCATCTACCGATAGCGAGCATCTGTAGAATGGATGCAGTATTAGATGCAGCGTTGTGACGGCGGGCCAGATGCATGCGCTGTTGCATAATGTGTCTACAAGGCCTTCTAATGAACTAAATATTAGCTGAACGCTTTTTAGAGCCGGAAACTCTATGGACCTGATTTGTTTGGCATTTGGCGCATTCTTAGATATTTCTGGCATGGACAGCGAGCCGGTGCCTGTCGTTAGCATAAGGCTTTCTAGGCGCGGATACACTGCACGCTGCTTGGATAGGAAATGCCCAAGTAGATGCCTAGTCCACATGTTGGCAGCACCATTGTCTATCAGTTCCAGATGAGTCAGGCTTTGCGGATTAAGAAATGCCTTTTGATTCCTATTTAGCAGATGTGATCTTACGCGTATTCTTTGTACGGCATTCATGTTTGCAAAGCAAGAGGCAAAATTACTAAATGGCTCCAGTACGCAGCTTTTCAGTTGGAGAACGTATATGTCAACTAGGGTTTTTACAAACAAACAGGCGTTGTTTGTGGAATTGACATAAACCGTCAAATTTTCAATGTTTGGGATGGCTGTAGCAAACATCTTGGCGCTGTCAATTATTTTCTGCCTGTTCTCAGCGTCTAAAGCATTGTGTTCTTGAATGACTACTCGCACATGTATGCAGAGCTCGCGGATATTGAGCCAGCTGTGGTCATTGTAATCAAGCATCTTTTGCGCGCAGTCAATAAAGTTGTCCACGTTTGCGCTTTTATCGGTAATTTGTATTTTCAGTGTCCTTACTAGCGTCGAGACACGCATGGCCTGCACAAGACCAACGTTTGTTTGACCTATCGCGGTCCTGGTGTAGCCAGAGGCTATTCCGTAGTTGAATCTGCTGGAAAAGGGCGACGACAGGCTGAAAAACACGTCCTTATATACCCAGGGCATGGCAAACTCTCTCCAGCAATGGCAAATGGCTAGCAACCTTAGGTTTGCTTTAAAGTCCTTGCTCTGCTGAACATTTTCAATAGAGTGCCTTAGTATTGACTGGATAATGAGAAAAGGAAGTGTGCTGGCGGCCGACATTCTATAATAAGAGTATAAGCATGTAGAAACGGAAGAAAGAAAAAAGGAAATAGAAGAAGGAAATTTTGAAGTAAAAAAACGGCACCACCCATTATACCGATCACGTATTTTTAATGTTCTGCTTTATAAAAAGAGCTATTAAACATTCCCTCCTTTATACATATACCTTTTTGTTTAAAAGACCGAAGGCTCTGCTGGCTGAATCAATTGAAACTCGAGCATCTCTGGCCCTGTGCTGAATTTCAGAATTACTATTCTTGCTGTTGCTGTTGCTGTTGCTGCTATTTATTTCTTTTGATGTTTCTGGAAATTCTACATGAAAATCCCTTGCTTTTTGCCGAGGTAGCTCCGAACATACCATTTACTTGTGTGCATGCGTTTTTATAGGTGTGTGTGTGTGTTTTCTGGCTGTCGTTGTTGCTTTTGTCTTTGTGGCTGACCAGATACATTGCATCATGCACATGTACAAGTGAGAGTGAGAACTAAAGAGCATAATCAGGTTTTTGCTCAATGTTTTGTTTGTCTTTTTACATGTTGAGCAAGCTGTATACAACATTCCGCTTCCTGATTTTTTATAGATAAATTCCCTGCTTATTGGCTGAGACAACGGATCTAATTGGCACATCGAGTTCGCTTTTCCGACACTTTCCTAAAGAAGATCCAGTCAGTCTTCCTTTTTATGTTCTGGATATTATTGTAGAATGAGTGTTGCTATTTTTGCTTTATTTTGCTCTTTCAAAGGGCGGTGCTGCAATTTAATTGGCGGTTTGATGCTGCGTTCGTTTAGACCTTGCACACACTTGGAATTTTTTCTTTCTTTTTGCCAAGACACACCGAGTGTATTTACAGTTGGTCGCCTTTAATTATTTTCTTTTCAGGCTGTGGTAGGGAGGTGTGTGGATTTGCAAAAGAAGATTTTTTCTTTTTATTATCTTGCTTTAGCGGTTTCCTTATCCTTTATTGAGCTCCAATTTTTAATGGCGAATAAAGCTGCTAGAGTTATGTAGTATGTTTAATGAAGCAGCATCTTTTTTCCCTCTTTTTTCTCACATACACTTTTTTGCATACATAAATAAATACTCTTTTGTTTTCTTTTTTATTTATCTCTACTGTGTCGTTTAAAGCTATTTAAGAAAAGATGGACGACATTGGTAACCAACCAGTTGACGAGCGCATGAAGTACTTTACGTACCTGCCGGCCAATGTGTATCCGCAGGTGTCGTTGGGCGTGTACTTTGTCGTTGGTGTGGTACTGATCTATCAGTCTATCCGGAGCAAGGCGCAGGGATGGGTGTATATTCTGGCTGGAACGGCGTTCGCAGAGTGCCTGGGCTATATCTTTAGGACTGTCTGTGTGTACGATACGACCTTTGCCATGTACGTGCTGATGACGCTGTTCCTCTTGCTGCCTCCGAATGCTCTGGCACTGGTCAACTACAAGACAACGGGCAAGATAATGGAGGATTCGGCGCTGGCCAAGCCGAGCAAGTTCTGGCTGCGCCCAAAGTTTGTCAACTGGTTCTACTTTGCAAGCGACATATTTTCCATTGCCATGCAGGGCGCTGGCGGCGGAATGCTGACCAGTACAAAGGGCAGAGAGGCGGGCAAGACAGTCGTGCTCATTGGTCTGGCAGTGCAGCTGTTCTTCTTTGCCTGCTATCTGGCCACGACGTTCTATGTCTGGAGAAAGCCCGAGTATGTGGTGAACCAGGGCCCTAGCGACAAGAGCCCGGCTGCGGCAAAGAGAAAGGTCATGGTGGCGGTCGTGCTGACAACCATTATACTGTATCTCCGGTCTATCTACCGTATCGCAGAGTTTGCCGACGGCTACAACGGCGATATATACAGTGCCGAGTGGGCGTTCTATGTGTTTGACACACTCTTCATCTTTATTGCATTCTTGGTCTACATTGCTTTGTTTGTTGGTCCCAACTTTAGCAAGCAAAGGGTAGCGGCTGCTGACAGCAATGTCGTCTATGATCAGTATGAGGCAAAGGCAGGGCCTGAGGATACCCCTGTCAATAGCACGTCTCGCAGCGACTTGGTATTGCCCTATGGCTAAGCGCCTTTTATTATTTTTTTAAATAGTCGTGTACGAAAATAAACAGGCAAAAAATAAATAACGACTAGTGGAAGCGAACATAAGCTCAATCTCAATGTTCATCTTTTTCCAAAGTATGCTGCTGGTGGAGGGCCCCATAGGCAATCACGGCTGCTAGCCAATGCGTAATTAGCAGCTAATCAGTAGAGTATTGGTAAGTAAAAAACAAAGCCCGCTGCGCTACAACCATTACCATTTCACGATTCCACTTGTCTCTTGCACTGTCTTGTAATTTTCACACATACACAGATACAGCTAATACTGCAACGTATCCGCTCATCGTTTCCAGCCATACAGAAACACATTGCCTCAATACTCATCCTCCCCCCCACGCCTTGCAAACAAAACAATACGCCTGCGGCAACGGGCCATATCATGAAATCAACAGCCAGGTTTGACGAGTTCTCCACAGTCGACTGGATGGAGGACAGTGCGCGGGAACGCAAGCGCCAGCAGATGCGACGGCACGGCATAGGTCCATCGGCCAGCACCGTGCTGCCCTTGCCCGTCTATGCGCTGTACGACTCCACGGTGTCGTGGATAGTGCTATTGCTCGTGGGTATCCTGATCGGCATCAACACGGCGTTTATCTCAATAGTGACCGAGTGGCTCAGCGGACTGAAGCTTGGGATCTGTTCTAACGGGTGGTGGCTGAACCAAAAGTTCTGCTGCTGGGAGGAGCCCGAGTCGCAGTGTGCGCAGTGGAGGAGCTGGGACCAGGCGGTGTTTGGCGCGAACCTGGGATTTATCCGCTGGGTCTCTTATGTGGCTCTGGGCACGGGCATGGCATCGTGCTGCGCGTTTCTGGTGCAGCAGTATGCGCCTTTGGCCGCTGGCTCGGGGCTGCCGGAGATCAAGGCGATTCTGGGCGGCTTTGTGATCAAGGGATTTATGGGTGGGTGGACGCTTTTGATGAAGAGCGTCGGGCTGGCTCTGGCGGTGGCAAGCGGGCTGAGCGTGGGCAAGGAGGGCCCGGCTGTGCACATGGGGTGTTGCGTGGGCAACGTGGTGTCGAGGAACTTTTCAAAGTACCGGCGGAACGCGGCTCGGCAGCGGGAGATCGTGTCGGCTGCGGCGGCTGCCGGCGTCGCTGTTGCCTTTGGTGCGCCGATTGGCGGCGTGCTGTTTTCGCTGGAGGACCTCAGCTCGCGGTTTCCTAGAAAGACGCTGTGGAGAAGCTTTTTCTGCGCGCTTATTGCGACGGTCAGTCTGCAGGCCATGAACCCGTTTTGGACCGGCAAGCTTGTGATGTTCCAGACCACGTATGACCGCGACTGGCATTTCTTTGAGATCCTGTTTTTCGTCGTCATCGGCGTGTTTGGCGGCGTCTACGGCGGCCTGTGCATCAGGTTCAACCTCAAGGTCGCTGCGCTGCGCAAGCGGTATCTGGCAAGCCGCGTGGTGCAGGAGGTCGCCGTGCTGGCTGGGCTTACCACGGCCATAGCCTACGCCAACCGCTTTACAAAGGAGGACATGGGCGAGCTGCTGGGTATGCTGCTGCAGGAGTGCAAGGATGCCGGCGGCGTGCTGTGTGCGCCGGACCGCGCAAGGGAGGCGATCTGGGCGCTGCTGTGGGCAACCGTCATTCGCATCTGCGGCACGGTGCTGGCGTACGGCTGCAAGGTGCCCTGCGGTATATTTGTGCCGAGCATGGCCATCGGCGCGTCGTTCGGACGGATGCTCGGCGCCATTGCGCAGGAAATGCACCGGGCGCATCCCAAGTGGGCGCTGTTTGCGCAGTGTGCGCCCGATACGCCGTGTATTACGCCGGCCACCTATGCGTTTCTGGGTGCCGCTGCTGCCATGTGCGGCGTGACCAAGGTGACCGTTGCCGTCGTGGTCATCATGTACGAGCTGACTGGTGCGCTGAACTTTATCGTGCCTACGATGATCGTCGTCATGGTCGCGCGGATCATCGGCGACGCCATCGTCGAGGGCGGTATCTCCGAGCAGCTGATCCTGCTCAACGGCCTGCCCTTCCTAGACGAGGGCGAGATCGAGCAGATCAACGAGCTGTCGGAATCGGCGGCGCATGTCTCTGTGGCCGCCATCATGCGTTCCGTCGACGACGTCTTTGCGTTGCCGGCTGCCGGGCTGACGCTTGGCGAGCTGACGCAGGTGCTCGGTGACTCTGCGCGCGAGGGCATCAGGGGCTTCCCTGTGGTCGATAACATGCATGACATGCGTCTTATAGGGTATGCGCTAAGAGACAGCATAGTGCGTGCTCTGCAGGCTTTCCGCGCGAGCCACCGCTCCGAGCTCGATCAGAGTCTGCCCGTTGTGTTTGGCGCTGGGTCGCTCGAAGACCGTCGGTCGCCTATCAATCTGACGGAGCTGGTCAACCAGAGCCCAGTCACCATTCGGCCGCAGCTGTCGGCGGAAACGGCCATCGAGATCTTCTGCAAGCTTGGGCCGCGCGTCATCCTTGTCACTGGCGAAGATGGCGGGTATCTGATGGGATTGCTGACGCGCAAGGATGTTCTACGGCAGCTCCGCGCGGCGCACAGGGACGACGGCATTTAGCAAGAGCCATATTTTTTCCCCCTGGTTTTATCCACAATTTCGTCGATTAAAATGTGCTTTAATAGAGCCTTGTTTATATATAAAAGTTTTCGATTAATCCTAGTTTTTTTTAGTGTATCAAGGATGACTAGCTTTCTTTGAAAACGTTCAAGTAACAAACTTAGCTATGCCTAAAAAATATAATGACCATGGCCAAAGTAAACAATAAGAGACAGGACTTGGTGACAGCAAGTCAGGAATTGCTGCTTCAAATACATCGGTTCTGACGGGAAATTTCAGAATGGCTCTAACCGTTCAAGCAGTGATTTTAGAGCAGACTGCCATCAATTAAATCAAGTAAAAAAGGGTAAACATGACAAGCACCGTGATTGGCTAAAAGACCTTTTTTTATTGGCATTATCTCTCACTTTTTGTCAACAACAACAAAAATGTTATCGTGCAACGCTTGGCAAGTGTTGTTTCTTTAATTATTGTTTTTACGTTGTAATTCAAATTCAACACAATATACTGTATATTATTTTCCCTTTGCATTTCATATTCATATATATAGACATTCACAACAAAAATGACAAACAAGAGGCAGCAGAAGAGAAAGCGTCTCGAAAACCAAGAGAACATAAGAGAGCACAACGAGTTGCCGCAAACGCCAAAGAAGAGGTACAACTTGAGGCCGACAGCCAGAAATAAAGCATGTACTGAGGCGAGTCTGCAAACTCCCAAGAGGAAGTCTCCGCGCAAAGCAGACGCCGATAACCTTAGCCAGACGCCATCGGGATTCAACAAAACAAAGAATAGTAAGTATTGCAGAGGAAAAAGAATCGATCATATACCGCAATATATTCATACGAAGGACTACAGTATACTAAAAAAATACGGGTGCTGGCTATAACGCATTGTCTTGGCTGCAACTTTTAATTATATTTTCTGTAGATGTGTCGGTCGGCGACTCTGCTTCTATAAACACAACAGCAACCGTGACATCGACGCCGTCGCAGCCATTTCGCGGAAGCGCGAGAGGCATCGCAGAGACAGGCCAAACAGAGCAGCAGTACTCGACGATTATGAGGAGGCAGGCACAGAACCACATTCGCAACTACCTCCGAAAAGATGTCAATGGAGTTTTGGAACTGGCTTTGCCTGTCAATGCCGACAAAAGACGGGCCGCTGAAGAGACAGTCGAGAAGGTTATACATGGGATATCTTCACTCTTCGCTGGTTTCGATAAGGATGCGTTTGCAAAGGAAAAGGACAGCTACAAGCCGCTGACCTCTTTTATCACAGCGGTAGCCGAAGCAATCAAGAAAAACAGCAAGGTTGCATCCAGGCTGTTGCTTCCGTACAAGAGAACCGACACCGCCATAGCCAATAGCGAGACCAGTTCGCGCGTAGATATAGCGCTCAGATGCGGCGACGTCAAAAGCAAGCCAAAGCTGTTTGAGGCCAATTTCGATTCTTCTGCGGGAGATAAAAAGCAGCGCGAAAACGCAGACAGGCTCTACTACGAGGATGTATTTGCCCTAATTGAGGTCAAGCGACATGCATCGGCATCAGATGAAGCGGGCGCCTTTGAGCAGCTGGTGCGCTATACCAGAGAAGTCTACGACAAGCAGCACAACCGCCGATTCGCTTGGGGACTCACCATCTGCGGATTGGATCTGCGCGTCTGCGTCTTTGGCGCAAACTATATCCTGGCATCGGAAAAGTTCGATCTCAAAGCGGAAAGCGGAAGGCGACAGTTTGTCAGGATGCTTGTTTACTGGTCTTTCTGCGAAGAGCACCGTCTTGGCTACGATCCGACGGTTAGGCGCCTTAAAGAACTGGGCTGCTGGGAGATCGATGTTCCTATACTTGGAAACCCCGGACCGTACTCAAAGGCAAATGCCCGCGTCGACACCTTCTACAGCAACACGGTTATTATTTCGGCTGACCGGCAGTTTGGTCGTCTTACGCGCTGTTTCCTGGCCGGCCGGGAAAAGCCCAGCAGCAGCGAAAGCGTCAAGCATATAGAGCACCAGGTCATTATTAAAGATGCCTGGCCGGAAGCCGAGATGGACGCTAGCAACGACATGCGCGATGAGGTCGCACACCTGAGCAAAATCCAGCGATTGATGCCCGACAGTTCCAAGGCCAGTGGGGCATATCCGGCTCTGGAGGCAGGTGGACGCGTCTGCTTCAGCCACGACCCTCGCTCGCGTGGCTCGGATGATCGGGTTGTAGAGGACAACACTCGCTCGTTGATCGGCGAGATATTCGATGCCATCAACGAAAGTGAGGGCGGCAATCGAGAAGCAGTAAGCCCGCAAATGAACGGCATTCCTTATCGCGTGCACAAGAGGATCGCTACCTCGCCCATCGGAGAGCCGCTCAGAAGACTCGAGTCGATCCTGGAACTTGTTATTGTTGTTACCGATGCGATGCGGGCTCACACAGCGATTCTCGAAAGCTGCCGCATTCTGCACCGCGACATTTCGAATAACAACATCATGTTCTATAGGACCGAGAGCGGAATGGTCAAGGGTCTTTTGATCGACTTTGACCATGCAATAGACCTTGACCATGTTTCGCGCACTTACCACCAGCAGCGCTCTGGCACGTTGCCATTTATGAGCGTCAATAATCTCGAGAACAACGACAACGAGCGGACGGCGCTTGACGACTGGGAATCGCTGATTTATCTTCTCTGCTGGATTGGCACCTTTGGACTGCGCAGTGACCATGCAAATAACCAAGAAACGCAAGATAATTTGCAAATTGGGCGCTGGACAAATGGTAATCTGAAAGTTATTGCCAAAGCAAAACGTCTAGACCTGGATTCAGATGCGGCTTTTGCACTGATTACTGATCAATTCTACGAAAAAAGCGGGAACATTGCCTTTTTGGCAAAGCTAGTAGAAAACCTGCGCTACGTTCTCATCGAAAGCGGGCCTGAGACAAACTGCAAAGGTTCGGTCCTTAAGAAAACTACAAACAATGATACGTCGATGCCACTGGTGGATGAGAAACATGACCAGTTTATCGCAATGCTCTTAAATTTGGCAACAACCAACCAGGAAAGCGCTTCGCAGCTTATTGATCCATTCAAGGAGCGAGTCGAGCATGCCTCTAAGATCTCCAAGGACATGATGGATGTGCTTGAAAAGTATGCAGAGGCTGCAAGGATTTTGCTTAAATGAGACTTTAGATTGACAGCGGCCTCGTCGCTCTTTTTTTTTAGTGGATATTTTAGGAGCGGGGACCAAGACCAAGCTCATACAGCTGTAAATACAATATGAATTGAAAAACATAGCAACCAAGGCAAAAGCTGAGGGAGAGAAGAGAAAAAGGCTGATAAAATCCAGTCATGGAATACCACTTAAATATAAGCACTGTGACGTGTATTTTAGAATGGCTTTGACCGTCCTGGCTACGATTGAAAAGGCTAAAACATCCTTGACCATAGTTTAATCAAGACGAGCGTGTTTGATCTTGATGTATAATTATAATTTTTTTCCCAGTAAAATTGCATGTTTCGGTGAATTTGCAATAGGCCATTGCTACTAGACTAAACAGAATAATCCCACTATATTAATGTTTAGCAAAACAAAAGCCAACTACTAAAGAAATTTAAAAGTGATTATTGTAGCCATATGATCTGAGCCTCCAAGGATCCATTATACCTTGTATTCGGTGCTGTCGCTATCTGCCGGCGATTCTGTCCGACCTTCAATGTCCATTGCCTTTTCATTCGCGGGCACGGCATCTTCCGAGTGGTTCTTGAGCGTAACCACGACGTAGAACATGGGTACGAGCGAGATACCAAGCAGGACCCAGTTTCCGATCATCTGGTTGAGATACGACACGTTCTTTGCATCTAGCTGCCAGGCGACCGTGGCGCCCAGCGACTGGATGCCCTTGTAGAAACCCGAGTAGCGAGATAGTTTCTGGTTGTCGTTCGTAAGCGATCCGATGATCCAGTAGGCAAAGTTCTGGTACAGCGCGTCGCCTATGCCGTACAGCATGTACAGGATGATCGGGCCGGCAGCGCGGTCGTGCTGGAGGAAATCGATCAGACCGCCTGGGTAGTCCGTGGTCTCGCCGTTGGGACGCGGGCCATGCGTGTACTTGAGCTGCATCTTGAGCGTGCCGCCCCAGACGACGTTGAAGAACACGGCGACGATGGCAAACGCAATCAGACCGCGCTTGCGTCTGGTCATCCTGGTGTTGTCCAGCAGGAACGACAGCGCATAGGCGCCGACCATCTGCGCGCCCCAGTAGAAGATGTTGTTGAAGCCGCGCGTGCGCAGGTTGAAGATCGATGCGTTGACGGGGCCGAACTGGTACGAGTAGAAAAAGTTGGACGTGAAGCACATGGGCAGAAGGGCAAGCATGAGCGGGTTGAGGAACAGCTTGACGATCTCGATGGCTTCTCTGCCGGCGTTGGTGTACTTGACCAGGACGACCGATGAGCCGTCGTCGCGCACGACCTTGGATGGCGGCGCCAGGGCCAGGCCCAGGGCAGAGCCGAGACACTCGAGGACGACAAAGGCAATGTAGACGCCGTCGGAAAGCGAGTCGGTGTCGGAGTGGTAGTTGATGGCAAACGGCAGGATGCCGCCGAGCATGCCGCCCAGGTTGAAGATGATCCAGAACACGGCGATGTATCTGCCCTTTTCTTCTTCCCTCGGGTACGACACCATGATCATGCCCTGAGCCGCCCACATAATGCCGGCGCCGACGCCGAGAAGCGCGCCGGCGGCGATGGTGAACGAGCCGCTGCCCGTGTGGTTGAGGTAGATGTAGGAGCCGGAGTACAGCGCGTAGGTGAGCCCTGAGATGGCGATGGTCCAGCGCACGCCGCAGAGATTGACGATGGAGCCGCCGGCTATGCCAAAGACGATGAATGTGCTGTAGAGCGCTGTGTTGGCGTTGTTGCCCGTGGTGCGGTCTACCTGGCCGCCGCCGCCCATGCCGTTCAGGGCATTGAACATGCCGGGGCACAGGAAGCAGACCAGGCCGACGAGGACGACCTGCGTCATCGGGCTGTAGTACCTGGGAAGCCTAACCATGGGCGGTGGAGGGGGAGTGGTGGTGTGCTGAGACGGAGGCGCGGGTCTGTGGTTTCAGGCGGTGCAGTTGGTGGCCGAAGCAGTGGCGGCTGCGCTGTGGTGAGTGGAAAGAAAGTAGCGACGTCGGGAAGAGGGCCAGGCAGGAATGGCAGGGAGGCAGGGAGCCGGCAACGCGGGTCTGATATATGCTCTCTTGCCTGGCTCTCGCCTCCGCCCCCACCTCCACCTCCACAGCCTGCCTCTTCCTTTATTTTTTCCCCACGCCGAGCACCTGTGCAATCCCATGCCAGGCTGGCGCAAAGTCGCTAGTGGAGAGAGGCAGGCGGAACAATGGGGTGTAAAAGGCCCTTTGTGCCTGCCCGCTTCCGTTGTTATCTGACCTTCCTTTTGCCTTGCGCTGCCTTGCTCCAAAAGGCAAATTGAATGATGGCAGTATTATCATGCTTGTTATTGTACATGGCTGCCCAATGTATCTCTGGTTCACATGTGGCGATTTTCCTATTAAAAATAGATATGGAAGAACAATATCGCCTATGGTGCGTATGTATGTATATATATTTGAATATGTGTATGTGTGCTGATCTATTCTAGCAGCAATAGGTCCCCGATAGCAACACGTATATAGATTTGCTGTCTCATATGACTCTCCACGTCCGCCACCTCATTATATTACGGCGCGAATGATGGCGAAGAATTCTTGGCAAACGGGCATCCTCCTCCTCCTCCTTCTTCTTCTTCCCGTTTTGCAAGTGCCGATATGTGCATATGCAAGATAGAAGAGCCGGGTTGGCAAGGGCGTTTTCCGAGTGGGCATTTTTTCGGCCGTCTCTAAATCCAACATGCCGGGATGAGCCGAGCCGAGCCGAGCCGAGCCGAAGCGCAAGGATTTTGGAGCCAAGCCGAATAAATTTATGAAGAAGCCATTTTTTCAGCTCTGCTCTCCGCTTTCAATACTGTATTTTTTGCTCTTGCTTTGTATTTTAGCTTGGCAATTAACTAACCCCTCAAGAACCCCCTTGTCTTTTTTCTTCTCTTCTCTTTTCTAATCGGCTTCCCGTGTATATACAACGCAAGCCCTTGCAAGCAATGTTTCGCAACGAAAGTGGCGCGGCGCCGCAGAAGCCGCTGGTTATCAGCGAGGTCAAGAACAAGGATCTGACGATGGCAGAGGCAGCCAAGAACATGGGCAAGTTTCTCGATACCGAGGCCGGCGTGCAGTCGGCAGTAAGCAACGTCGTGCAGCAGCTGCAGCAGCTCCAGAAGCACATGGGCGACGCGCAACTGAGACGGGACAGCCAGTCCGACGACGAATAGGCGTGGAATTGATTTTTTATGTATTCAAGCACGATCGGGCTTGATCTGTTGATCACGGCTGGGAATGAAGAAAGGCAGAAAAAATAGGGGCAAGACGCGTTTGGTGCAGCAAGGGAAGAAGGAAAAAATAGTAGAGGCCATGCTTTAAAAGGCATTTTATTCTCTTGCTGATATCAACAACAGCTCTGCTGTCCACTTTTTACTTTTTCTTTCTTTACTTTATTGTTGTCTGCTAATATTATTGTTTCAAAAGAGCATTATTTCTTTCCTTCTTTCTTTCTTTATTTTTATATCCATACCGAAAAAGTATCACCCCGGCGTGCAAACAGCGCAAGAGCACAGGCAGAAACTAGAAAAACAACCGCGAAAACAAAATACAATAATTGATTGGTAAGCAGCAAATCGAAAGAAGGCAGCTAATCGAAAGAAGGCAGCTAATCGAAAGAAGGCAGCTAATCGAAAAAAGGCAGCTAATCGAAAGAAGGCAGCTAATCGAAAGAAGGCAGCTAATCAAAAAGGCAGCAAACAGCAGACTGGCTCACTTGCTAACAAGCTCAGATAATCTTGTTTATTTGTTTTAACGCGCGTAGACATGTTTGGCTCAAGCGGCGCTTTCGGAAGCAGCGGCGGCGGCGGGTTTGGGCAGTCGAGCCAGAACCGCCCAGGCGGCTTTGGAGGCTTCGGGCAGTCGAGCAGCACGGCCAATACGGGCGGCTTTGGCGCCGCTGGAGCCGGCGGATTCGGAGCCGGCAGCAACACGGCCGGAGGCTTCGGCGGCACCGGCGGAGGCTTCGGCGCCAGCAGCAACACTGGCGGCGGATTCGGAGGCACCAGCGGCGGCTTTGGCGGCGCTGGCGCAGGCGCTGCTGGCGGCGGATTCGGACAGTCGGGCCAGACGTCGTCGCTGTTTGGGTCGTCTGTGACGGCCACCGGCACGGCGCGCGCCGATTACAAGCCGTACACCGAGCAGTCGCCGGGCGGCAAGATGGAGACGTACAAGCACATCTGCTTTATGGACATGTACAAGGGCTTTTCGCCCGAGGAGCTGCGCGTGCAGGACTACGAGGCCGGCAGGAAGAAGGCTGATGCGGCCGGTGCTGGTGCTGCGGCCGGCGGCGGCTTTGGCCAGACGCAGCCAGGCGCAGGCTTTGGTCAGACGACCGGTGGCTTTGGCCAGAGCGCTGGGTTTGGCGGCGCGGCCAAGCCTGCGGGCTTTGGCCAGTCGGCTGCCTTTGGCTCTGGCGCGACCGCCACGGGCTTTGGCCAGCAGTCGTCGTCGACGCTTGGCGGCGGCTTTGGCCAGAGCGCGAAGCCAGCGACCGGCGGCTTCGGCGGCTTTGGCGGCAGCAGCGGCGCCGGCGGATTCGGCCAGCCTGCCACGTCGGGCGCGACAACCGGCGGCCTGTTTGGGTCGTCGGCCGCTGCCAAGCCTGCGACAAGCGCGTTTGGCACGCCCGGCGCGACCCTGGGCGGCGGCTTCGGCTCGTCGGGCACTTCTGGCTTTGGCGCGTCTGCCACGAGTACCGGCTTTGGCGGCCAGCAGCAGAGCACTGGCTTTGGCGGCCAGGCCGCGGGCACCGGCTTTGGCTCGTCGGCAACCGGCGCATTCGGCGCCCAGCAGCAGCAGCAGACGGGCCTGGGCTTTGGCGGCCAGTCATCGGCATTTGGCGCGCCAAAGTCGTCGTTTGGAACAGGCTTGTTTGGCCAGCAACAGCAGCAGCAGCAGCCACAGCAGCAGGCGACCGGAGGCGGGCTCTTTGGCCAGACGCAGCAGCAGCCAAGCGGTGGCTTTGGGCAGAGCGGCACGGGCGCCGCCGGGGGCTTCGGCCAGAGCACTGCCGGCACCGGCGGCTTTGGGTCGTCGGGAACCGGTCTTTTCGGACAGACCAGCGGCGCGGCAGGTGGCACGACTGGCGGCGGACTCTTTGGCCAGTCGAGCACCACGGCGCAGCCTGCCACGTCGGGCGGCCTCTTTGGCCAGGCTAGCAAGCCGGCGACCGGCGGCGGGCTCTTTGGCAGCGGCACGGCTGCTACGTCTACGGGAGGCGGCCTGTTTGGAAGCGGCGCTGCAACGACGTCTACAGGCGGCGGGCTCTTTGGCCAGGCCAGCACGGGCGCTCAGCCCGCGACGTCATCGGCTGGTGGCGGGCTGTTCGGCAACACGGCAGCGACGGCTACTGGCGGTGGCGGGCTGTTCGGCGCCAAGCCCGCGGCAGCAAGTGGCGGCGGGCTCTTTGGCAACGCTGGCACGGCGTCTACGGGAGGCGGGCTGTTCGGCAGCAGCGGCGCGGCAGCTCCTTCTGCGGGAGGCGGGCTGTTTGGCCAGGCCAACGCGGGCACGCAGCCTGCGGCGTCGACCGGCGGCGGGTTGTTTGGCAATGCGGCAGCATCGTCGACGGGAGGCGGTGGGCTGTTTGGTGCCAAGCCAGCGACTGGCGCCGGCGGCGGCCTCTTTGGCAACGCTGCTTCGACATCGACGGGCACGGGCTTTGGCCTAGGGTTTGGCGCGCAGGCAGGGCAGCAAGCACAGGCAGCGCAGCCTGCGCAGCAGACGCAGTCGTCGCTGTTCGGCGCATTTGGGCAGCAGCCCGCGCAGCAGCAGGCGCAGGTGCCGTCTCTGCAGGCCAGCCAGCTGTCGGCGCAGATCGACCGGCAGCCCTACGGCTTCAACTCGCTGTTTGACCCGGCGAAGCTGACCAACAAGCCGCTGGGCTCGCGGCCTGGTGCCTTGGGCGGCGGCAGCAGCCATCTGACGGCGACGCCGCTGCGCACTGCCGAAGCGTCTGCGGCAGAGCAGGCGGCGGGTGACAAGGGCCTCATGGGCAAGAAGCGCGGCCTGAGTCTGCAGGTTCTGTCGTCGCCGCACGCGTCGGCGCTGGCCGGCAGCCGGTCGCGCAGCCGTGGCTTTGCCAGCGCTGCCGCTGTGCCTGGCGCCACGGCCAAGCGCGCGATCCTGGCCAAGTCGGCCATGCCTGTGTCGTCGCTGGACGCGTCTGCGGCTGCTGCTACGCAAAAGCAGGGCGCGGGCGTCGTGTCTGGTGCGCGACAGGCTCGCGAAATCTCGTCGGGGCTTTTCGGTCGCGACGGCTTCCTGGCCTCCGATGCACAGCTGGGCCGCTCGAACGTCAAGCGCCTTGTCATTGCGCGGAGGCCTAGCCTTGGCGCTGCGAGCATAGACGATGCCTCGGTGGCAGACGCACCTGCTTCTGCTGCTGCCCAGTCAAAGACCGCGTCTCCTGCGTCTGCCGTCACCAACCCCTGGGCCAGCGCAACGCCAGTCGAGCGCCGCCGCACGTTTGCCGGGGCGAGTGACGCTGCGGCTGTTTCTGTTTCTGTTTCCGAGGCCAGCGGCCATGTCGTTGACGAGAACGACATTGACGACCAGGACGGCGACGGCTACTGGATGCGGCCGTCGCTGGCCGATCTGCGTGCAATGTCGACGCACCAGCTTCGCGCGGTCAAGAACTTTACCGTCGGCCGCTCTGGCGTTGGCCAGGTCAGCTTCAGCAAGCCCGTTGATCTGACGACGGTCGGCTCGCTGGGCGCGATTGCCGGCGGCGTCGTCCTGTTCGACGACCGCGTGTGCACGGTGTATCCCGACGAGAGCAACAAGCCGCCGCGCGGCCAGGGGCTGAACGTGCCAGCCGTGATATCGCTGCACGACTGCTGGCCTATCGACCGCGCGACCGGCGAGTCTGTCGAGGACGAGCATGACGTGCGCACGCGCAAGCATATCCGGCGTCTGCGCAAGATCGAAGAGACGCAGTTTATCGACTTTGTCAATGGCACCTGGATCTTCCGCGTCGAGCACTTTTCGCGCTACGGCCTGGACGACGCAGGCATTAGCGAGAGCGAAGACGACGGCGACGGCGACGGCGACGGCGAAAGAGACGGCGGCCAGAAAGCTTTGACGCCTGCCGCAAGGGCCTTGGCCAGCCAGCAGCAGCAGCAGCAGGGTTTTGGTAAGGCCACCGCATCTCCAGTGACTTCTGGTGCGCAGAGCCAAATGGGCGGCTCCAGTGCGGTGGCCAACAAAAACATTGGCGAAAACAAGCTGCTTAACAAGCTGCAGCGCCAGCCCATTTCCAACCCGTTCGATGGCGTCGTCGCCGTTACAGCTGCCGTAAAGCCAGTCGAGCCCTTCAGCGACCTCGACTCGGGCGAGGAGACCGCCAGCATCAGCGCGTCGTCGGTCGATGGAGACGCGTCGTTCGTTGCTCCTCCTGCTCCGGCTATCGTGCGTCCGCCCAAGCAATTGCTGCTTGGAGGCCGTCGCGCCGAGTCGCTGCGTCGTGGGCCTGTGATGCGCGCGTCGCTCTTTGCGCCCGCCGTGCCCACGAGCAAGCGAGCGCTGGCCGAGTCGCTGGTCGCCGATGCAGCGAGAGACGCTGCCGGACAGCAGGACGCGTCTGCTGTTGACGACGAGTCGAGCGCTCAGGGCGGTTCTGACCTCGGGTCCGATCTTGGCTCAGCCGATTCGTTTTCTTCCTCCTCGGGCATGTCTGGCGTGCAGCGTCGTTCTAGCAACGCGCTCGATCTGCCTCCGCCTAGCAAGTACCTGCGCACCAACGAGACGCGCGTTGCTCGCGAGCGGCTGCTGGAGTCGCGTCCGTACGCCGCGTCGCTGTCGCATGGCCGCTCGGGCATGAGCGCCGATGCGGGGCTGATGATGGCGCGCAGCTTCCGCGCGGGCTTTGGGCACCAGGGCCAGCTGGTGTACTTGGCTTCCTCCGGGCCCAAGCGCGGCGGCGTTGCTGGCATCGTCGTGGATAGCATCGCTCGCCATATCCATGCGGCGCCTGGCGGCCTGGGCCCCATTTCTCGCAACCAACTGCTGCATGTCAGCAGCGGCCACAGTAGCACCACGGGCCTGGCCATTGCTGCCGATTCCGACATGGTCGATGACAGCGAGACGGTGGCATCGTCGTCTGTGACATTGGCGTCTCTGCTAGATGCCCAGCGTGCCCTGCATGTGAGCACGGCGATGGCGCAGTGGCAGCACGCGCTTGTCCTGCCTCCAGGCCCCATCGACGCGTCCAGAGACAAGCACGCGCAGAGCTGTGCGCCATCAGTCGCCTTCCGCCCCGATACGACGATTGCCTCGGTTGTCGATTCTATGTTGTCGCAGGAGCAGCAGCAGCAGCAGCAGCGGCCTGGCATGGCAGACGCGGCAATAGTTCCTGCCTATGAACGCCAGATCCTCGAGCTTGCCGCGGCGCTGTTTGACGACCTGCCAGCCGTTGACCCAACGCTGTCTCGCGAGCAGGCTGCGCGTGTGCGGTCGGTGCGCCGTCGCCAGGCGCTCACTCGCTGGCTGATGGCCGCCGTGTACGACGCGGTCCAGCACGATCTTTTGCGCGCGGGTCAGAGCAAATCGCCGGCGGCAGCGGCCGTATTCGCGCTTCTCTCGGGCCACCGCGTCGACGCGGCGTGTCTGGCGGCTGCGTCGCACCGCGACTACCGCCTGGCAACTCTGGTTGCGCAAAGCGGCGCCGGTGCTGTGGGCGGCGGCGGAAACGACAAGCAGGTACGCCAGCTGTTGCGCGCGCAGCTCGAGCGCTTCGTGGCCATGGGCACCAACAGGGACGTGGCCAGGGACTATCGCCGCGTTTACGAGCTCCTCTCTGGCAACGTGCACTGGGAGACGCCCGTTTCGGCTAACAGCGGCAGAAACGACGATGACAGCCAGGATGGCAAGGGCATGCAGCGCGTGTTTGTCGCGCAGGACCTCGATTGGAAGCGCGCCTTTGCGCTTGGCCTGTGGTACGCGCAGTCGCCGGCCGATCCAGTGGCCGAGGCCGTGGCTGCCTTTGAGCGCTCGTTTGCCGGCGACATGCCCATTGCGCCGCCGCTGCCCGGCTGGCTTTTGGCTTCGCAGCAACGGCAAGGCGGTGGCGAGTCCGTGGCTCGGCTGGATACGCTGAGCATCGCCGGCATCAGAAGGCTGGCCGATAGCTCGGCTGCAGCGCGTCTGGCCGCCGACATGCATGGCCGCGGCGTGTGGGATCCGGCGTTTCAGCTGCTGACGCTGTTTGCGTCGCCCTCGCATCCCTTGGAGCGCGCGTTGCTTGCCGAGTCGTTTTCGCCTGCGCGCGCTGATTCGCGGCTGTCGGCGCTGCTTGCATGGCTGCTCTGGGTCGTCCGCGGCGTGCGCGGCTTCGAAGATGCCTCTGCCCCTGCGTCGCTGTCTGCTGCGCTGGCGTCGATGGCCTACGACCGCCTGCTGACCAGCTGGGCGCACCAGCTCGAGAGCCTGGGGCTGTGGCACTGGTCGTGCTTTGTGCTGCTGCAGCTGTCGTCGTCGTCGTCGTCGTCGGCGCAGGCGGCTGCTGGAGAGGCGCACAAGGTCCATGCCATCAGGTCTTTGATCGAGCGGTCTCTGCAGAGCTCTGTCCCAGCCCCCGAGATGCTGCGGCTGCTGCCTTCCGCCGCCGCCGATATGCTGAATCTCTTAGGTCTTGATACTATGCCTATGCCCAGCGTTGGTGGCTCTTCCATTCCTGGCGGTCTTGTTCTGCCTACCGAGCAGCAGATGGTGTCCTTTGTCGTCGACCAGCTGCATGTTCCGCGCCAGTGGATATACGATGCCTATGCCACGCGCAGCCGCTACGACAGCGACTGGGCGCAGGCTCGCACGGCCTCTTCTTCGCAATCATTGCCTTCTGTGTCGTCTCGTTTGGCCATGGACGAGTCTGCCGCGACGCTGCGCTTGTTTGCCTGGCTTTTGAGTTCTGGCCAGACCTGCGCCGCGCACACGCTCATGCTGCAGCGTATCGCGCCTGACGCCATTCTGTGCGGCGACTATTCCCTGCTCGGCCGCGTCCTCGAATCATTGGATCCGGCAATTTCGGCTGGCGCTGCGTCTAACCGGCTTTCGCTGGAAAACTGGGGCTCTGGCGGCCGCGTTTACTTGCTTTTTTTGTCTGCTGTGCGCGACCTGCCAGCGATGCTTGGTCGCGTTGCTGCGATGGCCGAAACTGCCGATTCGCAGCAGCAGCAACGGGCGTTTGCGCAGCTGCAGTCTGCGTACCAGCAGATGCTGTCGCTGCTGGCCGCGCTTCCCTCGTTGTCTGCCAGATTTGATTCAGACTCGGCTCTGCTTGGCATCTACGACGGGTTTTCGGCGACCTGGTACACCGAGGAGCAGTCGCGCGAGCTAAGAGTCAAGTACTCTGTGGCTACATCTGACATGGCGTCGGTCGTTACGGGCTTTATCCAGGAGCTCGAGAGATGCGTCCCAGGGCTTTCTTCGTCCTCACCTAGTTCTTTGCAGACCGCTCATTCGTTTGGAAGCGGCGATCGGGGCTTTGCATATGCCGCGAAAACTGCTGTTCTGCCAATGGCCCAGGATACGCGCATTCTGCGCACTTACCAGATGGCTCGCTCGTACTTTGACGCCTTTGTAGGTGACCAGCTTGGCGTCTAGGTATTGTTTGTTTTTTTCTATCATGTTTCCATTTATTCATATCAATTCTAAGATAATTGAGAAAAAAAAAACTTGCTGTAGTGTTTCCGCTGCTTTTTTTTTCTAGGGTTGCATTGCCATTTCAACTGACAATGTGTATTAGTTTAATTTTTTTCTAATGTTGAACCATTTTAATATAATTTTTATTTTAAAAATTTTCACTCACAAACTGACACAAAAAGCACAGGCCTACAGTTCTGCTGAAAAGCACAATAAACAGTTTGATGTGCTGTTATTAAAATAAATTGTTATTCAAGTTACCCAGGTAATAATCAACTAGATTTGCTGGATTTGAAATCACAAACATAGCAAGTTAATTGAAGGATATCTTTGAAACCAAGTTCCAATATCTCCATATCCCTCATTATTTTGGCCCTAAACTTATTAAGGCATTCAAGTTTGAAACCTAAAACCTTGGTACTGTTGTGTTCTTGGGACAGCCATCAAAAGGGAGCAGCCAACCAACATCACTAGCCTGGTTAGAAACATGACAGCCACTACCCAGAAATCATGCACATTTTATAGCAGCCATAATGACTGCCAATTGGTGCTACCATAAACACCATTTTATTGGTGCTATCATGAATGCTCCTCTGTGTTTTGGTTTCTACAATGGCAAGCCATTGTGGGGTGTCACCAAGAAGTGCAATGATGGCACTTTCTCTGCACCAAAAATCCTCTTAGTTGTAGAAATCATTTGTTATAAATAGTCTTGATTCCAATGCATTCAGCAAAAGGAATCTTCACCAATAAATCTTACTTCAACATTTATAGTTACTTATAACTAATAGTTTATTCTTTGCTGACATATTTCAGCCAAAATACAACAATGCAACAGGGTTTGATCACCTGATTAATTTGTAATCCACTGGTGGACATCTTAATCCAATAAATCAATAAATTTATTGCTCATTGTTGAATGCTCATCGATTTTAGCTCATGTTTCTTGAGGCATAGGTAATATTTTAAAAATAAGGTTAGTAATTTGAAGCAAAATAGCCTTGATTTGATATGGAGTGGTATTGGTGGTTGGTGTCCCCCAGGAACCCCATCGGGATTCCTTCCCATTTTCAGGGTACCCCTGAAAAAGGGAAGGGATCCCAGGTATTAGAAACAAAGTATATGATTTTAAACCAGTATTTAATAAAAGGTATATTTAAGAGAATATAATTATCCTTCTTTGATATGGAGTGGTATTGGTGGGTGGGGTCCCCCCAGGAACCCCATCAGGATTCCTTCCCATTTTCAGGGGTACCCCTGAAAATGGGAAGGAATCCCAGGAACTTAGAAATAAAGTATATAATTTTAAAGCAGTATATAATAAAAGATATATTTAAGGAAATACAATTATCATCCACTATAAACAAATAAATCAAATGCAATTAGAAGGCATAAATGATGATCTAGTTGAAAAATCAAAAATTCTCTTTTTTCAGGAATAAACTGATTTTTCTTTTATAGTGTGTGGGCACACACAATCTTATGGGTTGACTCAGCTCACTACTGAGCTGCTAATATGCAGCTCTCCAAGACTTCTATTTTTTCAAGTATTTTTCTACTCTTTCAAGACTTCTATTTAAACTGTTGTTTTTCAAGAACTCTCTCAAGATTTCTTTGTCTTTGCTTTCTCTTTTTTAACATTTTTCTGAAATATATACTTCTGTTTCTTAAAGACCAACATAAGTATAACTTCTTTTTTCAGATCTATTGTCATAGAATTGTGCAACAACAATCATTACCCCTTCTATTACCCCCTCTAGCCCTATGTGTATTAAATGAATTTGTTATCACATACTCACATGAATCAAAAAGCTCAGCACGTGGGTTTTGACTATAATAACCACTATTATGGCGATCTATAAACCGTCCCTCAAATCTCTGAAATTCAGGTGAGTCAGTGTAGCCTCCATCATTTGCAATTACACGTCCGACACCAAAAAATACTTTGCCAGGGCTTGTTAGGGGGTTCATTGTAATGATAAAGGTAGAATTGAAGCCAATGTGTATGCCAGTCTAATGAAAAAGAGACAATGTGAAGACAAAATAAGTCTATTTATAAGCAAATTTTTCAGGGGTATGGGTAGGGGGCTAAAGCAAAGCAGGGGGGGGCTAAAGGGGGCTAAAGCAAGCAGGGGGC